>OVBA01007588.1:0-14226 GCA_900406435.1 Lepidium aucheri | reverse complement strand
GAAAATTCTGGGCATGGAGATTATCAGAGATAGAGCAAACAACAAGTTGATTCTCAGTCAAAGCAGTTACATAGATCAAGTTATAAAAACGTTTGGTCAGGACCAGAGTAAGGCTGTTACTACTCCTCTAGGTTCACATTTCAAACTACAAAGTGTAAATGCAGAAAACCAAGAAGAAGAGATGAGAGGGATGGATGGTGTACCTTACACAAGTCTTGTTGGAAGCCTTATGTACGCCATGGTAGGATCCATGCCTGACTTGGCGTACTCAATTGGTATGGTCAGCCGTTACATGTCAAAACCAGGAAAATCACACTGGTTAGCAGCAAATTGGATATTGAAATATCTAAAAGGTGCATCAAGAATATGCCTAACATACACTAAAGGTTCAGATTTTAACATAAGGGGTTATTGTGATGCAGATTTTGCCTCAGATATGGATAAGAGAAGATCAATATCAGGTTATGTATTCAAAATCGGCAACAATACAGTCAGTTGGAGATCTTGCTTACAGAAAGTAGTTGCTCTATCTACAACAGAATCTGAGTATATATCTCTATCAGAAGCTAGTAGGGAAGCAGTATGGTTACAAGGGCTGTGTTCAGAACTAAGATTCAATCATGGACCAGTAGAGATTCACTGCGACTCACAAAGTGCTATCCATTTAGCTAAGAACAGGATGTGCAGCGAAAGAACAAAGCATATACAGGTCAAGTTCAACTATATCAGAGAGGTGATTGATGACAAGCAGATTAACATTCACAAAATACACACATCAATAAATCCCGCAGATATGTGTACAAAGGTCATACCTGTGGCAAAGTTCAGAGAATGCTTACAGACTCTGAACATGCATCAAATGTAGAAACATCACGAACTGAGGCTTCGCAGGAGCATTTTTTTTCTGGTTTAGCGAAGGCCTCATATCTGTTGATCGAGAGCTGTATCAATAGAGAACAACCAGATGTGGGTAAATTCAGGTTAAAGAATCAACCTTGAACGATGAAATCGTCGATCTCAAGAAATCTATTACTTTCGCTCTAGCTGAGGTAAATAGAAGAGATCAAATAAAAGGTTAAGGGAAGGTCACTTACAGGAGATTGTAGCTGACCGAAGCTGTCTACTTGCGGGTTATCAGCGGAGCTGTTTCAGTTCGCCGAGAATCACAAGGTTCGAGTGAGGAAGACGAGACGGTGTTGGCTTCACCGACAAGATGAGGAGACAAAGGTGGAGATTATGGATATTTGTCTCATCATCATCCTATGGGCCGTGGCATTACGAGCCCAATAAGATCCAGCTTCAGAAGGTGGATCAATCTAATTCGTCTTGGGCCAGAATAAGAAGAGATTAGACCCACATTACAGAAGATATAAAACAATATAAAAAGGCTCAAGAGATCTTCTTCTTCGTCGTTCTGTTTTTTCTGTTGAAAAACAGAGTATCGAACGCTTTCTTTCCATCAAAACTCCATTGTTGTAACTGTAAAACAAAGAGAGAAAAGATTAGTGATTCCAGGTTCTGACCTGAAGAGAGATGTACTCCCTTTGTGGAGGAACTCTATAAATTTCTGTGTTGTGTGAGCAAAAGAGAGCGAGAGAGAGTGAGTTCAACTCGCATCGGTAAATCAAAGTAATCATGTGTCAAATACAAGCAACAATCAATCGTGAATACCTCAATTACAGCTACAATTATTCTCCAATCATGCGTGACAAATTCATATTCTTAGAACATATATACCAATGTGAAATAACACACACACATATATACCTTAATTACAAACAAAATGTAAATTCATCGTCCGTAAATAATCAATGTTGACGGCTAAATGCCAAAAATCAAAACTTATATCGGGTGTTCAGAGAAGGTGTCTTCTTTTAATGATTAAATATTTATTTCTGAGTTTTATTTTTATTAATATTTGATTTTTAATTGTTGCGTAATTCTGCATAATAAAATTTAGATTATAGATTGAATTTAATCTAAGAAAAAAGTAGCACTCTCTTTGCGGCTCCGCCGGATTCTCCTTCATCAGATCTTTCTCCCTCCTCACCGCCTGTAAAGCCTTCTTCTTGGACTGATGCTGCTTCTCGTTCCTGCCCTCCTTATATTGTTAATTGCGAAATTCAAGATGGATTCATCTCTTCTTCCATCCCCGATGAAGTTCTGGCAGATTCCACTCCCCTTTGGACTGATTTTTTGATCGGTCATTTTATTGGTGACCCGCCACACATCGGCACCGTCCATGCCACCGTGAATCGCATCTGGCAAAATAAGACCAAATCTTTGAAGATCGACGCACATTTTCTTACCTCCACTTCAGTTTTGTTTTGAATTCAGGATAAATCAACAAGAGTTCAAGTTTTGTCTAGACACTTCTGGCATATCAGTGACATTCCTCTTGTGGTTCGAGAATAGAGTCCAAAATTTGCAACTGAAGATCCTGTTCTTGACTTCATCCCTATGTGGGTTGATTTTACTATTGTACCTTCACACTTGTTCTCCTACCGGGGCCTTAGCTTTGTCTCAAGCCACGTTGGCAAACCTGTAAAGCTCCATCCTACTACAAAGAAATGCTACAGCCTGGATGTAGCTCGAGTTCTTGTTGAAGTGAATCTCCATAAGCCTCTTCCAAAACTGATTTCTTTGCTGAAGGTACCCACGCTCCTTCAACCGTTGCAGTCTCGTATCCGTGGCTCCCTCCTAGGTGTGATTCTTGTCACAAGTGGGGACACACAGAGAAATATTGTCAGCATACAGCGTCGAAAATGATAACCACAAATTTGTCACAACCATGTTCAGCTCATACTACATCTTCAAGTCCATTGCTTGATGCCCTCATCAGTTACGAGAAATGCTCCAGATTCGACGATATTAGTTACAGCAACACATTCTCCTAATACTACCGATATTCCTCCTGTAATTGCTGCTCCAGAGTCATCCTCAGGTTTATCTCCCATAATTGTGAGATTTTGCGGAAATACAAAAGAGAATGGAAGAGATTTGAGTTGGAGATTAAGGGATTGAGAGATTTAGAGATTTATTGGCCAAAAGGCCGAAGATTAGAGAGAGATTGTGAAGAGAGAGATTTTATTGTCTCTTTCTTACAATGAGTTAGATGATCATCTATATATACACATGATCTGCTAGGGTTTTACATACAAGAAATGAATAAAATAATGTAATACACACTAAAGGAACTCGTGACTCTTCTATAAGAANATAAAATAATGTATACACACTAAAGGGATCTCGTGACTCTTCTATAAGAGGAAAGATTCGGCTGTCATTGATCCCAAGGTTGAGAGTGACTGCACATAACGGTTGTATCTCCTTCTTCCTAAGTTCACACGTGACTTTGAATGGCTTCCAATGGATGGATAAGGCTGAGAAGAGAGTGTGTTTGGCTACATACATTATTTTGAATAAATCCATGTGTTTGGTTACACACAACCTTATTCCACCATTGGTTACATGTGAGTCTTGCTTGCAGCTCAAGTAGAGCTTCTTTGACTCACACTTAACCTATTTATCTCAATAGTATTCAACACCCAAGCTGAGCCTTTACTTGCTTCACACTTCATTGCTCAGTTTAACACTACCCCTCAAGCTTGAATCCTTAATGTCATTCATTAAGATCAAGCTTGAAAGTTGTAACTCCCCACCTCATTAAAAACCTATGTGGAAAACCCATTGGAATATAACCGACAAAGGGAAAAAGAGTATGGATTATGGTCACGGCTTGGACACTTCAAGCCCAAGCAGCTTGGACAAATTTAAGTCCAAGAGGCTGTCACAAACTCCATTGAGTTTGTTTCACCTCCGTCAAAATATGACACAAACTCCTTCGGCCTTAGCTTCATTCTTCAAGACTCCCCCTCAAGCTTGGTCGGCAAGAAACTCCAGACGCCAAGTTTGGAAGTAGCACACACCTTGAGAGGCTCCCCCTTTCGGTCAACACTCCATTCGGAACCATCTTCAATGGTTCCATCCTTAACACATCCAACATTGACATTCCCTTAGCTTCAGCTCTTTACATGTCCATTTCAGTGAATTGGATCATGTAATCATCGTCTTCACACATCAATGACAAAAGATAGTTGGGTTGCTCCTCCTAGGCTTGCATTCCCCTCAGAATTTGGCTTGAAAAGGCCCCAAGTCCAAATTTTGATAAATAAAAAATGTTGACTTCCCAAAATGCTTTGCCAATGCATTCCTTTGGCCTTTTTCTTGACCCCTTTCAGCCTTGGTGGCTTCTTGGACCTTTTTTGAGTCTTACAAGTCACCTTTTGAGCCGTTTTAGCTTCTCTAAGTGTATCAAACAATTGTTCCTAGCTAAGATCTCCTCGAACAAACACACAAGTTAGTAACAACTTACAAATCATATTGACAATACATACCTCTTTAATGTCCTTCATGAATACCACACATTTTGGCTTCTTTGAGTCGTACATACTTGCGGCTCAAAGCAAAGAAGCAACCTACTTGCACACGCCATCATCTTCACTTCACCATTTCTTCACACCTTTGGCTTCTTCACAAGCCATAGTGTGTACCATATTTCTCCACGCTTATCTCTACAAGCTCTAGTGGAGATCAACAAAAGATTTGGGAATGGAATCACTAGCTCTCTAAGCCATGATTCCTCGGGTTTTAGCACAATCCTAAGCTTCCCATTCCTTTGCTACTCTATATGCGTTTAGCACCTATCCCTAGCATAGAAAACACAAGAGGAAGCCGAGAATCAATACCAAAGGATATATAATTGTTTGTAATCTCATACCTTGGCTACCAAACTTTTGGCAAAGATTTTGGTAGAGACTCTTCATGAAGAATAGGTTTGAGTTCACTTGAACTCCACACATTGATCCGCTTCATCAACATCATCTTGAGAAGCCATTCCATCACACCAACACTATGGAGCATCATTCGGTATACTCTACTTCCTCCTCCACACGGTTGCAATTGACTTGAATCAACAACATCAAGATCATCCGCAACCAAGGGCAATGACTTGGTCCTTTTCATACCGAGATCAACACCACACTTGTCCTCCTTAACACTAATTGATACTCAATAGTCCGCTCATTTCCATCTACTACTTCTTGGGAATACTCAACCATGCTCTAAGTCACACCTTCATCAAAAGGTACAAGAGAATAATGAAGCATTTTTGACAATTGAGGGCTCCAAGGATTAGATAAAACCAACTATGAATATGTATAACTAGGGTAGTAAAGACAAGCAAGAGAGATTAAGAGATTAAAATAGAGGAGGTTTTAGAGATAGCCTATTTTGCTCCAAAGGTTGCTCGGATTCTTCAAGAACAAGTAAACGTCTTTTGTCAGTCACATAAGGACACACGCCTTTGCTTGTGAGCTGATACAACACCTTCCATCAGACTCTTCACCACAATACAAAGCTGGGTCCTTGAAGCAGAGGCCATTGGTTCTAACGTCACACGCAAACAATGCTCCAAACATAGACACCTTGCGGCTTTGGTTGCCTTCTCCTCCATCACGGCTGGTCCTTACTCCTTCATGGAGATCTTCTAGCTACAAGACAGAAGATAGACACCAAAACTCACACACAAAACGTTAGACATCACAACAAGTTCAGCAACTTTCAAGAAAACCAAAATCGAGAGCTTTTAGACAAATACAACTCGGTTTAACAATTTAGAAAATTAAGGAGATGAATTCAACATGATTTTGAAACACTCTAGTTCACAAGAACAGAGTAGATTTTTAGCCATGGTTCACTATTATAGAGCCTTGATCCAAACCACAAAAGCACATCAAAAATACAATGAACTTTATGGTTATAGACTTCACAAGAAGGAAAACGAACCCAAGGTTTTCACTCATACGGTTTGGACTCAATAAAACTGCTGAAAACAAGCTTTCAAACTGAGTTTCTTCTCGCCAAAAGTTCAGCACAGAAAGACAAGACATTTTGAAATCCTTTTATTCGATGGATAAAACAAAACATTTTTAAAATTCAAAATCAAAATAATTTAGCTATCAATATAAGAGTGACTTAGAGATGAAAATGACATTTAGGGGAGAGAAAATAGTGTGAATAAGCCAAGCAAAACCGTGGTCCCAAGTCACTCCTAAGAGATCATTCTATTGTCCAACGGATAGTAGCATGTGGCCACAACTATTTCTCTCTCTTGTGGTTCATCACCATAGCCATTTCTTCTCTCTTCATGACTACGAAACCAGAGAACTTTTAACAACCAACAACAATAAAGACAGCAAGAAACGCGAATTAAATGACATCAATATCAAAAATAACATTTTTCAAAAACAGATTTTGGGAAAAAAATGATTTGAAATCAACAAGATACAAAGAAATTCTTTCCTTTTGAAAAATCTGAGACTTGGAGTTGATATGATGCTCAAGTAGGAGGTGCTAACCTCAGCAACATTCATTCTCCTTATTGTCTCAAAAGAAATCGATTTTAGAAAGAAGAAAATATTTTTACAAAAATCGGTTTGAAGAACAATTTTGGAAAACGACTTTCAAGCAACAAGAACAAACAAAGACAGATACTGGGACCTCAAACAAATTAAGAACACGCCAAGGATGAACCTGGCTCTGATACCATGTGAGATTTTGCAGAAATACAAAAGAGAATGGAAGAGATTTGAGTTGGAGATTAAGGGATTGAGAGATTTGGAGATTTAGAGAGATTTGGAGATTTATTGGCCATAAGGCCGAAAATTAGAGAGAGATTGTGAAGAGAGAGATTTTATTGTCTCTTTCTTACTATGAGTTACATGATCATCTATATATACACATGATCTGCTAGGGTTTTACATACAAGAAATGAATAAAATAATGTATACACACTAAAGGAACTCGTGACTCTTCTATAAGAATAAAGATTCGGCTGTCATTGATCCCAAGGTTGAGAGTGACTGCACATAACAGTTGTATCTCCTTCTTCCTAAGTCCACACGTGACTTTGAATGGCTTCCAACGGTTAGATAAGGCTAAGAAGAGAGTGTGTTTCGCTACATACATTATTTTGAATAAATCCATGTGTTTGGTTACACACAACCTTATTCTACCATTGGTTACGTGTGAGTCTTGCTTGCAGCTCAAGTAGAGCTTCCTTGACTCAAACTTAACCTATTTATCTTAATAGTATTCAACACTCAAGCTGAGCCTTTACTTGCTACACACTTCATTGCTCAGTTTAACAATAATTGCTGAAGCTGCTGTAGAATCAGATTGGACAACAGTTGGGCGTAGTTCTCGCTCATCTCCTTCATCATCCTCTATTTCACCAAGTGATTCGGGTGCGTGCCCTGCTTCTCCATCTCGCTTTCAAGTTCTCTCGCAGATTCGAGAGGAGGGTGAAATTGTGGAGTAAGATTTGGTTATGAAACAAACAAAAAAAGAGCGAAAGAAGAAAAATAAAACTACAATTGTCCGATCAAAAGATCTAGTTATTGCCCAATGTGAAAAGGCTGCAAAAAAAGCTTCCTCTTGGAAGCAATGATGTCATTCTTTGCTTGGAACATGCGTGATTTCAAACAGCCTCGCAAGCATGGTTCCTTACGCAAATGGTTGAATGGATTGAATTTTGGTTTTGGTTGTTTACTAGAGACTTGTGTATTAGAAGAAAATTCTGCAAGGATTGTTGATTCAGTTTTTCCTGGTTGGCAACTACTCACGAATTACACTCATCATAGGCTCGGTCGAATCTGGTTTTGTGCTACAAATGACGTTCAGATCATGGTCATTACTATGAGCCCTCAACATATCACATGTATGGTTCATATACAAGATCAGAATCATTCAATGATTGTCTCTGTGGTGTATGCTTCAAAATTGGAACAAGACAGGCACCTCCTTTGGCAAGAATTACACGCGGTGAATTCATCTTATAAGTATTTGAACCTCCCCTGGATTGTTCTTGGGAATTTTAACGAGATTACAGGGCCTTCTGAACATTCTAATTATGTTGATCATGGTACAAATCTATTGGGTATGCGTGCTTTCCAGGACTTTATCCACCCTTGTGAGGTCACGGATCTAGCCTTTATAGGTTTAGATTACACATGGACAAACAAGCAGCATTGAAATCCAATAACAAAGAAACTAGACCGAGTACTTGTCAATGGAAATTGTCTGCAAACTTTCCCACGAGCGCATTCTCTTTTTGAAATGGGTGAGATATCAAATCATGCTCAATGTATTGTACATTTGGAATCCCCAACTTCATCCAGTCGGAAGGTTTTCATGTTTTTCAATTCTCTCAACACACTTCAGCAGTTCTTACCCTTGGTGCGTGAGTCTTGGGACAGCTCTAATGCTCTTTTTCATTCAAGATCGGCTCTGTTTTTATTCCATAAAAAGCTGAAGAAGTGGAAGCCCATTCTTCAGAACCTTAACAAGTCGAGTTATAGTGATATTTCTACACGAACAAAGGCAGCATTTGAAAAGCTTTGTTGCTGTCAGAATCAATCACTTACTTCTCCTACTAATGAAAACTATACTCAAGCATCTGAGGCTCCAGCTCGTTGGCATCATTTGGCCTACATAGAGGAGCATTTATATAGACAGAAATCTCGGATTAAGTGGCTTGCGGAAGGTGATCAGAATACAACCTTCTTTCACCATGTGGCACAAGAACGAGCTACCCGACGATCAATTAAATAAATTCTCTCAGCTGATGGTAATCTTCTTACCATGCCAGAGGACATCCATTGAGAGGCCATTACCCATTTTTCAAATTTCCTAAAGTCTGATAGTGAAACAGAGCCCGGCCTCATCCCTTACGACTTGAAAGAGCTTCTTGATTTTCAGGTTCCTGATGAGTTGGCTGCATCTCTTGTTGCTCCGGTTTCTAGCTTGGAAATTTATAATGTGGTTTGTTCAATGCCTTCAAATAAGGCACCGGGTCCGGATGGCTTTACAGCTGAATTCTACAGGGCTGCTTGACCAGCTATTGGTCATGACTTCATTGTTGCTGTTCAGTCCTTTTAACTGTTTAGCTTCATGCCAACTGGAGTCAATGCAACTGCCCTTGCACTGATACCGAAGAAGTGTGATGCTATGACAATGAAGGATTACAGACCAATCCCCTGTTTCAACCTAATTTACAAAGTCATCTCGAAGATCTTAGCCAATCGGTTAAAGCAAATACTACCAGTGGCTATTGAGACGACACAAACAGCATTTGTAAAAGATCGTCTTTTTCTTGAAAATGTGCTCTTAGCAACATAATTAGTTAAAGACTACCATATGTCCTCTATATCTCCCTGCTGTATCATAAAGCCAGACATTGCAAAGGCTTTCAATACCATCAAATGGTCGTTCATCCTTGCAGTTCTAAGAGCCATGGCGCTACCTAATCTCTTTGTTAATTGGATCTATACTTGCTTGTCTACTGCTTTATTCTCGATTTCCATGAATGGTGAACTTGAAGAATTTTTTACAAGTCAAAGAGGTATTCGACAGGGTTGCTCATTATCTTCGTATCTCTATGTCCTTACAAACAATGTGCTTTCTAAATTATTGAATAAGGCTGCAGCTGCTGGGACATTTGGGTATCATCCTCTTTGCCGTGATCTAAAATTAACCCATTTGAGTTTCGCTGATGATATACTCGTCTTCTCCGATGGCACAACTAGTTCTCTAGATGGAGTGATAGATATTTTGAATGGGTTTGGAACAGCTTTGGGTCTCTGCATCAATGCATCAAAATTGACTGTGTTTGCAGGTGGTAAAGTGGTTGACTCTTTTCTAAATGTAGTAGGAGTTGCTGCAATGAAGGTTGAACAATTACCCATTCGGTACTTAGGATTACCTTTGATAACTAAGTCCATGACAAATTCAGACTACGAGCCGCTTATTGAACAGATTCGCAAGCGGATGCTCTCTTGGACTTCTCGATCTCTCTCCTTCGCAGGTCAGCTACAATTGATCAAGTCTGTCATATCAAGCATAGCTAATTTCTGGTGCTCGACATTCCCATTACTATCTTGATGCTTGAAGGAAGTTGAACGCTTATGTAATGCTTTTCCCGGGTCTGGGAATCCAAACACATCATCAAAGGCAAAAGTAGCTTGGTCTGAAGTTTGTACGCCTAAATGCGAGGGTGGATTGGACTTGCGTTTACTAAAGGACATATCAAAAGTCTCTACCTTGAAACTTATTTACCGCCTACACACATCTCATAACTCCTTGTGGGTTCATTGGACAAAGCACTATCTTCTCAAGTATAACTCATTTTGGGACATCAAACCAACGACAAAAGGATCATAGATCTGGAAAAAAATCTTGAAACTTTGTCCTTTGGCTTATCCTTTCACTCGAATCAACTTAGGTAATGGATGTGATACCTTTTTTTGGCATGATAATTGGCTTGGTCAAGGGAAGCTTTTGGATGTTACGGGAATGTCTGGTACTCGTTATTTGGGGATTCAGAGTACAGCAAAAGTGGCTGAAGCTATATCCGATAATTCATGGCTATTGGGGGTGCAACGCAGCCGTCATTTTTCTGGTCTCTGCACTCAAATTCAAGGAGCTTTTGCAGCAGCAACTGATGGCCATGACATGTTTCTTTGGCGTAAACCAGATGGGACTTTCTCTTCTACATTCTCAACGGCACAAACATGGGAACAGATTCGTCACTCGCAGCAGCAAGTCTATTGGCATCGGATAGTCTGGTTCCCTCAAGGTATCCCACGATTCTCCTTTATTTTATGGCTTGCTATTAAGGATAAGCTCTCCACTGGCTCTCATATGAGAACATGGGGCCGAACACAAGATTGTGTCTTCTATGGAGCAAAGGATGAGACACGCGAGCACTTATTCTTTGCTTGTCTCTACTCCTTTTCTATCTGGGTGGACCTTTGCTCGAAAAAAATTGCACGCATCTCTCGTCGGAATGGAATGTTTCATTGAACTATATTGTCACTTACAAAGGTTCAAGACTTGATCGAATTCTCTTTAAAGTAGTCCTCCAAGCTGTGGTGTATTCTATTTGGAGGGGGCGGAATGACCAAATTCATGGTGCTGTTCTGAAACCTGAATTCATACTGCGACAAACTATTGACAAGTATGTCCGAAATCGGATCTCTTCTCTTAACTACTCATTTCCCCACAAGCTTGAGGGGTTAAGAAGAAGATGGTTCCAATTCACTTGATTTCACTATTTTTTCATACATGTTCCATTAAAAACCTGTTTCTTTGATTTATTTTGTATAGAAAACCTTTTTGTTGATCAATAAATTTAATATTTCAACCAAAAAAAAGAAACTCGTTGGGTATATATAGGAGATTGTTTTTTTGTAAATATGTTGTAATGTAACAACGATTTTACGACAAAAACCTTAAATTTCGTTGCAAAATCGTTGTTACATTACAATGTATTTACGACATTTACACGTAACAACGAATTTACAACCTTAGTTACTAATTTTATCGATTGATATATTATATGATTATAATTATAAAACTTATCAAATTTAGTTAGTTTATAATTATAAAATTTTATAAATTATAAAATTTTATAAATCATAAAATTTATAATTGATAAAACTAATAATCAATGTTGTAAATTCGTTATTACACGTAAACGTCGTAAATACGTTGTAATGTAACAACAATTTTACAATGAAAATGTTAAATTTCGTTGTAAAATTGTTGTTACATTACAACATATTTACGACGTTTACATGTAACAACGAATTTACAACCTTGGTTACTAATTTTATCAATTGATAAATTATATGATTATAATTATAAAACTTATCAATCTTAGTTAGTTTATAATTATAAAATGTTATAAATTTTACAAATTATAAAATTTTATAAATCATAAAATTTATAATTGATAAAATTATTAATCAATGTCGTAAATTCGTTGTTACACAGAAACGTCGGATACATTGTAATGTAACAACAATTTTACGACAAAAATGTTAAATTTTGTAATAAGAACACGTCAAAGTTAATCAAAACAAACTGATCATAAACTAGACAAACCGATCATAAATTAGACAAACCAAACATATAATTAATTTGTGGATTTACATAACCAAAACTTAGTAGTAATCTTGTTGTAAACGGACAAACACGTTGTCGATCCCATAAGTAAAATGAATAAGGTAGACCAAAAAAAAAGATCGTAAAAACATCGTTACTTAACAACGTCGTTACGATGTTTAACTTAACAAAAAATTTACGACAAAATTCCGTTGTAAAATGTTGTTAAGTGAGGACGTCGTAATGACGTCATTACTTAACGACGTCTTTACAACGTTTTTTTTTTACTAATATGATCCACAAAAGCCCAATCCATAACCAAACTGCTTCAACTGGAGCTGGCGGGATTTGGACCCCCACTTGGTGTCAAACTAGATAAGAGACAAGTTAACTGGGCCACATGCTTCTTAATTTTTTTCTTCAATTTTGTTTTGTTTTAAAATTAAATGTTTTAAATTTTAAAAAAACTTTTAAACTTTATAAGTTCCATGATATCAAATAACTTATAATACATTTCAAAATATTATCATACAATCATTCAGATTCTTCATCATTACTATCTTCTCCACTATCTTGGTCATTACTTTCATCAAATTCATCACGTTTCTTATCGGTAGCATCATCAGGGACATTGTCGTATTCTCAGTTTTGCGGATTAATTAGAAGAACTTGCTCTGTAGCTTCATCGGGTGCATGCATAGCCGCACATGATTCTTATTACAAGGGTACATCTCCATCTCCAATAATTTGACCACGAGAAGTGATTTTAATAGCCGCCAACCAAGCGATTCCAGATTCTTTGATCCTAGGATATGGAATCAAGCTAACTTTTTCTGCTTGTGATGCTAAGCAGAACGGCTCAAATTTGTCGTATCTTCTCGTCGCGTTTACATCCTCAACTCCAAATTTACTGCATCAAACCCCTCGATTAACTACGTGTTTCAACACTCTATTGGTTTTAGGGTTTAGAGTTTAAAATTTAGGGTTTAGGGTTTTGGGTTTGACGTTGTTAAAATTATAATGTATAATTTGAAGGTATAAGAACTAATATTAGAATTAGAATTCGAACGTATAAGAACTAGACTTCGAACGTATAAGAACTAATATTAGAATTTACAACGTATGTACCTAACTACAAATAGTTAATTTCAAATTTCATCTTTAAGAACTCGTAAAGAGAAACTGTCGTAAAAGACTTGCAAATTCGTCTTTATAATATTGTAAATATCTTTCGTTGTAATCATGTTGCAAATTAGGGATGTTTTTACAAGGAAACCTTATATTTTGAGACGTTTTTATAACGAATATTAGATTTGTAACAACCAATAATATGTATGTGTCACGTTTTCACCAAATTTTCAAATTCATCTTTAAATCCTTGTAAATAATATTCGTTGTAAATTTGTTGCATATTAGGGACGTTTTTACAACGAATTATATCAAACATGTTAATACGTTGTAAATTCGTCGTAACTTGCCTACAGTTTTACAATGAAATTTTGCGTTGTAAAGTTACAACGCTTTTACAACAAAACTTTTTTTCTTCGTAAAAGCGTTGACAAATGATCCCTACTCTATCGTCTCTAAAACGTTGTAAAAAAGCATTGCTAACTTAATGTTTTGTTATAATGAATGATCCAGCTAATGATTTGGTATCAGATTTGATTCATATCCGCTACAATACAATAACTTAAAAACGGATTTGATGGATGAGTTTTAGGCTCTGGATCGGATCTTGTCTATCTAATTATTAGAAAAAAATATGTTTCGTGATGAGTGTGATTTTTAATGGTTTTATAGTACCATTTTAGTTTGTTTTTGTGTCCATCTAGCTAGTTTCACTTGCATTTAGGTCCATTTAGGTTAGTTTTGCACTTTTTGCATTTGCATTTGGAGTTCTGGGATTTTCTTAGGAAATGGAGCAAAAAGGAGCATAAAATGGAGCTAGAGCGTTGGAACAAGTTTCTCGGGAAACGAAGTTACCAACCACTCGGACCATTTCCTCGCGGCTTGCTGGCGAGGACCACTTAGTTTGCTGACGAAAGAGAAGCCTCGGTCATCTCCCTCGACCTATCCATTGCGAGGGAAGNCCATTGCGAGGGAAGCTCAACCTAAGTCACTCGGATCATTCGACTCGGCACTAACCAGCAAGGACCACTTTAAGGTCACTCCTCGCCGTCTAAGCTCGCCGAAGACAGGCGAGGAGGATATTTCTGGTTA
>OVBA01007587.1:0-14226 GCA_900406435.1 Lepidium aucheri | reverse complement strand
ATTAGGGACAAAAATTGGTGTTGTAAACATAGTGTCTTCTTGTAGTGCATGTGACCTTTAATTTAGTAGTAGGTGGTAAGTCCACTAATGGCAGATGTACTTACACATTTCAGAAGTGGAATCTTACTACCTATATTATATATGAACTTGGCTAATAAGCCAGCTAGTTAGGTCTAATAGTTGCACCGGCTATTGGCTAGCATGTTATTCTTGGAACGGAATTCCAGTATTATTGCACAAAGTCTGATTGAATGTTGGGAACATGAAAACAACAGCTGATAACGATGTTAAAAGGCGGCGATGCAGTTTGATCCTTAATATGACCACGTACGTGATAACTTATGTTTATCCAGCCGAGGTTTGCATACTGTATGATGAACTCCATTAATGTGCTTGCTGGCAGAAACAAAAGTTCACCACAATATGATTAAAAATAGTTAAAAAAAGAAACTGCAACATGGTTAAAACCGTTGTGAAAAACTGCATTAATTAATTATATGGTTAAAAATAGTTGTGATAAAGCCAAAAATATACTTATATATGCAGCCATTCATTTTCAAAACTTGTCATCTCCCCATTCCTTTAAATTCTTCTCCTACATTTCCAAAGGATTCAGAGAATAAGAATGGGAAAACAACAAGTTTGGTCTGTGACCACTTATGTTTTCCTATTCTTGTCTCTCGCATCACCCTTCCATTGTTCTAGCCTGCGTTCGCTCCATACCGTAACAAGCGGTGTTAATCAACAAAAGCTAAAGGAGAATGATCTTATCCATAAATTTCCTGGACAACCTTCCGTTAACTTTAAACAGTACGGTGGGTATGTGCCCGTTAACGAAAAAGCCGATAGGTTTTTGTACTATTATTTTGTGGAAGCCGTTAACGCTAATGCCTCTACTCCTCTTGTAATCTGGTTCAATGGAGGTACATATCCCTATCAACCTTTTTTTCCATTGGTTTTCGACATCTTACGATGGTGATCTTTGAGCTTACACCAGCTTCTACCATCAAATGCAGGACCCGGCTGCTCATCTCTAGGTGGGGCACTAATGGAGCTTGGACCTTTCCGCGTAAACACCGACGGAAAAACACTTTTTCTTAATCCTTACGCATGGAACAACGGTAGTTTTTAAATTAAGATTCTCTTAATTAGAGTGTATAGTTAATAATCACAAGATATATTATGGTTAGTAAATATGCGAGTGCTTATGGATTTGCAGAGGCGAATGTGTTGTTCTTAGAATCGCCGGTGGGAGTAGGATTCTCGTACTCAGATGCTCCACTTGATAACGAAAAAGAAGGAAATGGAGGGGACAAGATGACAGCAAATGAAAACTACATGTTCTTATTGAATTGGCTTGAAAGGTTTCCTGAGTATAAAGGAAGAGAACTATACATCACTGGTCAGAGCTACGCAGGCCATTATGTTCCTCAACTTGCTCAGCTTATCGTTCAACGTAACAACAAAACCTCCATTAACCTACGAGGTGTTTTGATCGGTAATGCAGCACTCGAATCTAAGACCATAGATGATGGTGTCCACGAATTTATGGTTGGTCATGCTTTGGTTCCCCAAGAATGTATTGATAACTACAAGAAATTTTGCACTGAGACGACCATGATGACAGAGGAGTGCATGGAACCGAGGGGTCAGATTATGTTCATGAAAGCAATGTTGGACGAATACAATATCTACGCTCCCAAGTGCAGAAACCCAACGTTAAGTAGCAAACCCAAAGAAAGCGCCACAGTAATGAAGTATGAGCCATGCAATTCCTACTTCACAACAGCTTATCTTAACACAAAAATGGTTCAGAAAGCGATGCATGCCAACACCACAAATATACCACGTCCATGGGCACAATGCAATCTTGATCTAAACAGAAATTGGAGCAACGCGGATGTTGAAACCTCTCAGATTCCTATCATACACGAGTTGATGAATGAGGGTGTTCGAGTCTGGTTGTATAGTGGAGACATGGACATGGCGGTGCCGTTTACATCAACATTCAATGTACTGAAGCTTATGAATCTAAAGGTTGAGAATAAATGGCGTCCGTGGCTTAGTGAAGAAGAGATTGGAGGGTATATAGAGACCTACAAAGGGAACCTTACGTTCGTAACTGTGAGAGGTGCAGGTCACTCTGTGCCTACTGACCAACCTATTCGTGCTCTTGCTCTCTTTAAATGTTTTCTCACTGACACTCCTCTTCCCAATTGATACTTTCTGATTTGTAACTCTGCACCAGCTAATCAATAAACTCCAAAACAACACCTTCTGTTTCTCTTCCATAAATGACTTGTCAAACTTTTCAATATCTATTTTATTTTGCAATGATCATTAACCGAAATTGGTCAGATACTAATAAAAAGAAAAAAATAATCACATAATTAGGGGTTTGGATTATGGGTGAAAAAGTTATTAAACATGCGTGAAATATTCATGAGAATGAATTAATTCAGACAAAACTCTAAATTAAATTCGACTCCAAAGTAAAAAGAGGCAACGACGGAAGCAAACAGGCAAAAGGAAAAAGAGAAATGGGTATAACAGAGACCGGCGGTGAATCGTCGGCGATAAAGATGCGACGTAAAGTACCAACCTCGATTGAATCTCTTGACGCTGACATACTATGTATCATCTTCTCTTTTCTTGATTTGTTTGACCTCGTTCACTGTACCGTCGTCTGCAATTCCTGGTACTCCCTCAAATCCCTAGTTTTCCTCCCTTAATTTCATGGTATGAAACCCTAGTTGCGAATTCGAATTATCAGCAAATTTCTGTATTGACCCTTTAGTTATTGATTTGATATTTAGGAATGTTGTCATCAAGAGGCTGAAGCTGCTACAAGCTTCATGCCGGAAGATGCATCAACTCGGTTCCGACTTCCCCAGTAGTTCCACGTCACTGGAAAATTGCCCAGCTGAGTTAAACGTTGAGGAAGTCGCAATGAAGCATCATAAGATGGCTTTACTAAGGGGTCGAATCAATGTTGAGCGATGGGAAGCTCATTCACACCGGTGAGGCAGTCTTGGCTTTCCATTGGGAGTTCTTTTTTTATCTATGGTTTCATAGAAATCCACTTTGCTCCTTTTTTTCCTAATGTCTACTGTGTCAGTGTTTCTCAGTGTCGGATGAAGAAGGGTTTGCTTCTTACTGGTGTTGGTGATAAGGTTTGGACTTGTACGTTCACAGTTCCATTAGAGTATTGTCCTCAAATATGTTTTCTAATTAGGTATATTTTATAAGGTTATGCGCCTCTGGTCCTTGAACAGCTACAAATGCATGGAAGAATACTCCCTTCCTGATGCTGCTTCCTTGATCGACTTAGATTTTGATGAGAGTAAGGTAAATCTCAAGTACATTCATATATAAGACTTATCATGGATGTTTCAGTTGCATTCATGAACAATGTTCATCTCTTGAACTGGCAATGAGCTAAATAATGAACTGATGAATAATGGTAATGAACATAATAATGAACCTCACCCGATTACTTGAGCTGGAAATGAGCTAAATAATGAGTCACTTATTATCAATTCCTAGAAGCATCAGTATAGCAGTATAATCTTTTCTCATGTTACTGTTTGTCTCGCGAAATCCCTAGATGTAATAGGTCAGACTTGTGACTGGATGTTTGCAGTGTAAGAACTTTATTTTTCTTTTGGTTAAATCCTATTATTGTCCATATAAATTAGAAAACAGGGAAGAAGAAAACTATCTCAGCCAAGGGAATAATCTCTAACTTTGAATTTTGTTTTAAGATTGTTGGCTTGGTTGGTACCCGGATTAGCATATGGAGGAGAAATGGCCAAAGAAGCGTTTTTCCATCTCGTGAAGGCACATTTCCTAGGGGCCTTTGTATGCGGTATGTAAAAACATATCCCTGAAATATCTATTTGTTGAGAATCTTCCCGATTCTTAAAATCTAAACTTATTTTTTCTTTAGAAGGACCAACTAATATTTCATGTTACCTGATAAAAATCGCTATGATACTTCGACTTGGCTACCTAGCCCCTGTAACATTGGCTTTGTTATCCATACACTGATGAAGATTTTCTGTTTCCTTAAATCAACCAGTTACGTTGACCCAGAAGCTGTAGTTGGATGTGAGGATGGAACCGCTCGTGTATTTGATATGTACAGTAAGACATGCTCACAAATCATTAGGTAAGCTACATATTCTGTGTCAATTATGTTGTGGAACTGCGGGAAGTGAAATCGGAACAAGTAGTTATCACTTAGATTATTTTCTACAAATTCATTTGAGAAACTAATTCCTATCAATTTGGCTAATCTTGTCAATTATGCAATTCCAGGACTCACGGCGGGCCAATATCGTGCTTATCTTTGAGCGACAATCAACTATTTCTTAGTGGATCTTCACTTGGTAGAGTAACAGTATCTGACCCTTTGTTGGATCAACCAGTGGCTACTCTTAAATCCACGATAACTGCAGGAGGTAACTCCAATCTCCATTTCAGATTGCAATTCCAGTGAAATTTCCTAAAGCAACCTCCCTTCTTCACAGGCATACAGACCATCTGTTTTAACCAATGCGATAATCTTGCCTTCACTGGAACAACTGGGGGATATGTTTCTTGCTGGGACCTCAGGTATGAAACGGCTGAGTTTGTTTAAGATATAAGTTTTAAATTGGGTTATACAAAAACACTACTTTGAGATGTGAATTAACCAAGTATATATCACAGGAAAATGAGACAGTTGTGGGAAAATCGAGTGAGTCCTAATGTCGTGTACTCCATACAACAGCTGAGGAATGATACATCAGTTATGGTTGCTGGTGGAATAGATGGTGTGGTGCGAATGATTGATCAGAAGAGTGGAAGAGTTTTGTCTAGATTTATAATGGATGATAATGTCTCAACAACATTAAGAAGGTACAACCAAGTGGTGGTTGAGAGAAGGAAAGGAAAAAGAGTTTCTCAAGACATGGAAATCGATAAAATTGAAAAAAAAATTAGGCCCCAAATCAGTTGCTTGGCAGTGGGGATGAAGAAGATAGTAACAGCTCATAGTGGTAAATTTATAAGTGTATGGAAATTCAATCTCAAGTGATTACAAAGAGAAATTTGCTTTTACAGAAGCACAAACTTGTTTGTATACGTGACAAAACTGGGAACAATAATTGCGTTATAAATGATTTTAAAGACAAAAGGCTGTAAAACTGGGGAGATGAAACTATGAAAAATGAAGAAAAATAAACAGATTTGTTATTTGTTTTGCGGACTTTTAGAATGGCTCAGCATGAGCTTTGGCTTTGATGATATGAAGTTGACCACCTTCTCTGCCAGCCGCATTGGTTTCTTTCACTTCACTGCAATGGCTTCTGAATATCGTAAGCTCCTGCTTCCTCTTCCCAATGCGATATTTTTCATAAAGTTATTATACACATGATAACCAATATCATCTAGTAAACCAAAGCAATATCACTCATCGACTTCTATGGACAAAAAGTCAAAACCGGCATGGCTTCTGAATCGAGAAACCACCAAGTTCAGCATCAATCTTGCCTTGCAATTCTACTAAAAGAGTCCGGAGTCTGATGAATTCTGCTTCTAACACTGCTTGGCTCTGAAGCTTTGTAAGCAACTGCTGATTTAGAGATTGCAATCTATTCACTTCATCTTCAAGGTACGCAGTACGAGCCTTCTTCCTCTCCCTGTACTTCCTCACTGCCTCTCTATTTCCAAATGACCGTTTCTTGTTGCTGCTGTCAGAATAATCGTTCTCTTGCTGATTCTGTTGCAACATAAACACTAGTATTATCTATAACAGTCGATTAATAGATCATGAGAACCATATGATATCATATGCAAGATAAAGTAAGGTATATATATTAATTACAGAGATGATGAGATGAGTGTGAGTATGGAAGCACGTGTGAGAGTGAGAAGCATCCTCTGGGCCTGGAGGATTACAACTGTGTGTGTGGCTACATCCTCTTGTTCCTGGAGTTTGATCTTTATCTTCTTCCTCATCCATATTTACCTCCACAAATTTAAAGAAAACACATGTTCTGTTCAAAAAATTGAATATGGAGTTATGGTGATATTATTAGGAATTTTGATTAAAGGAATGATGTTGTTGAAGAATATGTTCCTGATATAAAAACATACTGAATGAATAAAACAGTAGTCAACGATTTAAGATATTTGACATGGGCCAGAAAGAAAATCTTACAGAGAATCAAAGTTTGTAGATTGTCGGTTGCCTCTGAAATCCTTGCAAAACCAAAAGATAGAATGAAAGAACCTAATTCAAAGATAGACAAGATGAGAAAAAGTTTCAGCAGAGGCGATGATGATTTACCTTGAAATGGTCTATTATGACCAGAACTTACGATGGAATAAACCATATCAAGGGACATAATCCATCGACCATATCTTTTGTATTGTAATTAATTATTCCGAAGAATATTATAAAAAAATCGAAAAGAGAATTAGTTCTTTAATGTCAACAGTCAAATTACCAATAGAAAAAGAAGGAAGACCTTTCTCATGGTTCTTTCTCATCTATGCCATTTTTTAATTAAAAGTTTTTAATCGATGACAGCTTTGTTAATTAGCATCATCTTCTTCCTTCCCGAGACTTAGATCTTAAGAAGCCAAATGGTGAGCTTCATAGAGGCATGGGGTTTAGTGATCCTCTCATTGTGTTACACTTTTTTTATTGCCAAATTGGTTCCAAAAGGAATCAAACGGCTAATATTGATCATCCCTGTCTTGATCAGCTTCTTCATAATTCCTTTCTTAATCTCTTCTGTACATTTAATCGGCATCACAGCTTTCTTCATACCTTGGCTCGCTAATTTTAAACTCATTCTCTTTGCACTAGGACGCGGTCCTCTTTCTTCAAACCCTAAACCCTTATCTCTTCCTATCTTCTTAGCTGTCTCTTGCTTGCCCATCAAGATTCAGCTGAGCCCTGAACCTCCTAAATCTCACTCACGTGGCAAATCCAGAGAGTTTCCTTTGGTTTATATCCTAAAGGCTGCTCTTTTGGTTCTTTTAATCAAAGTCTACGAGTACAACAGCAAACTGCCAGAGAAAATCGTGTTGACTCTCTATTCGATCCATATCTATATCATTCTTGAGCTCGTCCTAGCCATTACAGCCGTAGTGGTTCGGGCCATGTCGGGTCTTGAGCTCGAGCCACACTTTAACGAGCCATACCTCGCAACATCACTTCAAGATTTCTGGGGAAGACGATGGAACCTGGTAGTCACTGGAATCCTACGTCCGACCGTGTACGAACCAATAGTCGAGCTGTTCTCCGTCTTAGGCCGGAAGTGGTCCCGGGTTTCTGCAGTTTTCGGGACGTTCGTTGTCTCAGGAATAATGCACGAGCTCATGTTCTTCTATATGGGGCGAATGAGGCCGGATTGGAAGGTAATGTGGTTCTTCCTTATAAATGGATTTTGCACAACAGTGGAGATTGCCGTTAAGAAAACCGTTAATGGAAGGTGGAGATTATCGTCAGCAATTAGTCAGGTTTCGACAATCGGTTTTGTGATGCTGACGGGATTGTGGCTGTTCTTTCCGGAGTTTAACCGAGTCAATATATTTGACAAGGCTTTTCAAGAGTACGCAGCCATTGGTGCGTTTGTATCTGGGATCAAGAGGAGCATGATCGCTTCTCTTTTTTAAACTTTTGCCATTTGCAGAGCTTGACTAATCTCTATTGTCACATTTAAATTTTGTTTCTATCACTGCAATACCGACGTTTCTGCAACTGCATCATTTATGGAGAACACGATATGGAACTAAACAGGAGTGCAGGTATTAGGAATACCTCTTAAGCAGAGGAAATATCGTAGAAAATATATCAGCAAGATCCGGCAAAGTTACACATCTGCTTAAGCAGTTGGAATGATAAAGAGCTCACTCACGGTGGTAAAATTCATGAGTGTATGGTATCAATCTCAAATTGCTTTTAAAGTGTTTATGTGGCAAAATTGAATTGAGAATAATAGTAAACACTGAAAATGATCTGAAGACAAAACTGATTGGATTGTGTGAAGTACAAAAGTCGGAAGACATTAGAAAACAAGATTAAAAATCTCACACATTTGTTGGTTTCTACATCTAATTGGCGGATTTTTTAGATGGCTCAGCATGAGATTCGGCTTTAATGATATTAAGTTGACCACCTTCTTTACAAGCTGCGTTAGTTGCTTTCACTTCATTGCAATGGTTTATGAATTTTGTAAGCTCCTGCTCCATTTACAACACAATCAAATACTCAGCAAGAATTTCAAACGATTCAGAGGGTTAGGAAGAAGGATAACGAATTTACCCGATCTTTGTCCATCTCTTTCGTCGTCTTTGATGGTTTCACATTTCTCCTCCCTGTAACATCAAGCAAGATAATAAGTTAGAATCTGTGAAAATCAAAATAGCGAGAGAATTCACGACTAAAGCCCAATTTTTTAAAAATGATAACCTTTGCGAGTTTGAATGGATTTTCCATGGCGATTTGGAGCAACAGTCTTCTTCTTCTGTTGCCCCTTGAATTGATTGCTCTTCTGCGTCATCTCTTTGATCGTTTTCTAGGGTTTCTCTCGTTTACACAATCTCTCCGTCTAAGGGTTTTTGTTGTAATAATGAAGAAAAACATACTAGGCGTCTATTGGGCTGCTCTCAAGGCCCATAATTATTAGGCCTATTTACTTACGATTTGGATAAAGACATGAAGTCTTCTAATTCCAACAGCAATTTTTTTGTTGAGAGGCAGAAGATTTTGTTCGAGCTAGACACGGAGACGCAGCAAGCGTTAAAATCTCTTCTCTTCGTCTTTGTTAAACCCTTTCCTTCACAATCCTTGCTTTCAGGTTCTCGCTTCTTTATATTTGTCTTTGATTCTAGTAATTGTACTTTTGTTCATGGTGAATGTGTTTCTGCGCAGGTTTCATGACAGTCTTTTCAGTGGTCTCATGACGTTGCATCTGTATCATCACTCCCGTTTGCTATGGAGAAATCTCTGTTTTCCCCGGAGGATTGGTAATTTGTCTAATAGGAGCTGTTCTCTTGTCTCTCCTTCCCTTGGACGCACTGTGAAGGTGAGATGATCTCCTATTGTTGTCGTTCAAGTCTCTGAGTTCTTTTAGCTGTGTGTTTGCTCTTGTTATCTGTCTCTACTTTTGAATTATTGTGCTGAAAGTAAGGTTTAGTGGTTACTACGTTATCGTTACGTTGTGTTCACATTTCCTGAAAACATTCGAATTTTTCTTCTGGGAACATGATGGGCAAATCTCTAAATTTTTGGCGACTTTTCTGTTTAATTCTGGTTAGCTCAGTACTATCCCAAAACCGAGTTCTGTGAAACTCAAAATTGCTCTTGATGTATAATTATAATTCCCTTGCTAATTTTGATCCCTACATGGCTACGTATGTGGTAATCAGTACTTTTGCAGTTCCACCTGTAATTTGGACACAGCGGTTTCTGAGTTCTCCAAAAGTGAAGATGCTGGAGTGGAAGGGTCTATAAAATTTCCCTTCAAGTCAGAAGAAGTAGCAGCAAGTAGTGCTGCTTCCTCATATGGTAGAGTGATGCTTATTGATGGGACATCCATTATCTACAGGGCTTACTATAAGCTTTTAGGTATGCTGCTCATGCGTATGCAGAATGTAATTTCTTTCATCAGTTCTCACACTTACTGACATTTTGATTGGGCAAAGCGTAGCAAGGTTGAATCATGGTCATCTGGCTCATGCTGATGGAAACGCGGACTGGGTTTTAACAATATTTTCATCTCTTTCTCTTGTAAGTGAAATCTTTCATTGTGCTTGAGAATCGTGTGTTATTTATATTGTACCTAAGTGTAGTGATTAACAATAGTTGTGACGGCATTTAGGATGGCTGATCAAGAGTTCATTGTTGCTTAGAATTGTGTTTTTTTAAGGCTTGTTTCCTGTTCTAACTTTAGTATTCCACTCCTTACAGTATTTGTTTTGTGGTCTGATTTGCAGGTAATTGATGTATTGAAATTTCTCCCAACGCATGTGGCGGTATATTCTTTTTTTACATCTAATATCTCATTTCTTTATCTCTATGATAGTCAAATGAAGTTTTTAGCAATTTTTTTTTCCATATTTCCGTACTGCTTAATGTTAGATAGTCCGAACTGACTTAATATACTGGGTCCATGCAGGTGGTGTTCGACCATGATGGTGAGTCCTACTGTAAGCAGACTATGTGTTTGCCACAATTTGCTAAATCTATGGACGTCGAGCTAATTTGTGTGTTGTTATTGGAGAACTTAGGTTTTTGGAGACTTTTAGTGTCTATAGTTAACCACTTTGCCTGTCAGATGATTTGAAGAAAGTAATTGAAAAATCCCTTAATCTTGTTCTGATTCGATAGTTATGTCCTCTGTACTTCGTAATTTTTCTTACTGAAGTAAGTAAATGCTTGCCCCTTATTGATTGATGCTAGTTACTCATGGAGCCGTCTTTAGATTTGGTTACCACTATCCTCTTTCAGATTAATATATATAAATAATTATGTTCAGCTTGTTAAATGTTGTCTACAGAACTCTCCCCATAAGTGCACTGTAGAATGTTGAGTGTTGATGATTTTAACTTCATTTGTCTCAGTGGTTGGTAAAAAGTTTCAGATCCCAACTTTTGGCCACCACTAAAAACTTTTACTTCATAGGCCTATGTGAAAGTAGACGGAGACCTAAATGATGTTTTGTTGACCAAAATTGATTACTTAGATTTGATAATCGTTACGGTTCTAAGTATGGAATCTTCTGCTAATTAATTTAGAGAGGTTTACTAGTAACGCAGGATATTGGTTAATCTGAAAAATATCATCTACTAAGCAGGGTTTTTTGAGGCAAGAATTTACCTAAATGGTTGTGGACCTCTACGTCTCTAGTTTACACATTTTTGACAAAAGAGAGCCTTTTTTCAGGAGTTCCTTATGGCTCTACTAATTCATCTACAGGTTATCGTTCTGCAAAAGGTAAGCTCCGTGTCCTTAGTCAAACTATACTTATCAGTTGACAGTATAAGAATTGGGTATATTTCTATGTGAGTTTAGTTAGTATGCTGACTCGATTGAGGATCTCAAATCTCTATACAAGCCTTCAGTACATTGCTTCTATAAATGTATACTTGCAGTTTGAACTAATTTTCTGCTGTGTGCCTAGGAGAAGTTATTCCGAGTATTATGGCTTACTTGCCAAGGGTGACATTTTAGTGAATTGCTAGTGTCGTCTTAATTTAGGTATTTCACTTGCAGATATTTGCTGGTTATAAACTTCGGTGTAGAGAAATAAGGGTCAGTCATATGCGCTTCTAGAGAATTTATTGCTATATATGAATTAGAACCTATGAGGATGGACCGATATGAATATGTTACTGTGTGGGCATATTTATGCTGCCAATGGGGCATGTTGAGCTCAATGTCAGTCTGCTTCTGTCTGTTTTTGATACCAGTCTGTAGACATAGATATGCACATCCTTAACTCTCTATCCTTCTAAGTGATGTAAACACTTCTTTTCTCATAATTGTGGATCTAAGGCGTTTTTCAATCTTAATCTCGACATGGTTTTCCTCTTCTTTTGTGCAGAGTGTAAATGATGATATTTATGCAAATCTCGTCATTATCAAGCCTATCTTTGTTCTGTCCTTCTTTTTCTTACAGGCATGAACTTTCGTCATACTCTCTACCCTGCCTATAAAAGTAATCGTCCTCCCACACCTGATACCATAGTACAAGGACTTCAATATCTTAAAGCCTCCATCAAGGCAATGTCTATAAAGGTTATAGAGGTAAATCATACACATGAATGTCATTTCCTTTTATTCTGATGATTTCTCACTAATGGGTAGAAATTATGTGAAGACAGGTGCCAGGTGTAGAAGCTGATGATGTTATTGGAACACTGGCGATGCGAAGCATTAGTGCCGGTTTCAAAGTACTCATTTAATCATCTATTCGAGAAGTGTTCTCTGCTAATTTAATTGTCAAGACTTGTTCAAACTTTTCCTTTTTCCTAGCAGCGTATTGACATCTGTTTGTTTTCCCCCTTACAGGTCCGAGTTGTCTCCCCGGACAAAGACTTCTTTCAGATTCTGTCTCCCTCGCTGCGTCTTCTTCGACTAACACCACGCGGATCAGAGTAAGAAATTCTGTTTGATGAACTGTCATCTCATTATAGAAATTTTTATATTATAGAAACCTTGCGAGATACTTGACAGGTTCCGTATGTAACTCGGAGAGTTTAGCTGAGAAATTTCCTTCAGTTATTTTTATGGTTGCTCTGTATATCTTGTATACTTTTTCACTGAATGTATTAAACCGC
This sequence comes from Lepidium aucheri, assembly GCA_900406435.1. Lineage (NCBI taxonomy): Eukaryota > Viridiplantae > Streptophyta > Magnoliopsida > Brassicales > Brassicaceae > Lepidium > Lepidium aucheri. Next base: position 1,887 of record OVBA01007587.1, on the reverse strand, counting down.
TTCTTATGGCCAGGATGGCTTCTTTTGGAATAGAAGATTTCGCTAAAAAGTTTAATAATTTGGAACCAGCACAGTTTGTTGATATCATCGCCCTTGCTGGAGACAAGTCTGACAATATTCCAGGTTTCGCCCACCTCCTGTTACGAAATTGTTATTCTGGGAATACATTCTTATTATACCTGCCTTTGTGAATTTGGCTAAATACAAAAGTTTATCAAAAATGCACATAGAAAATGGCTAAAGTGGTCTAATGATATATGTGTTATGTGTAGGGGTTGATGGAATTGGGAATGTGCATGCAGTGGAACTAATAACTAGATTTGGTGATTCCTTGACTCATATGTATATGCTGCGGTTTAGTTTCATTGATTTGTGCATGTTCTCTATTAATCAATCATTCTTACTACATCACCAGGCACAGTGGAGAATCTGTTGCAGTCTGTTGATGAGATCAAGGAAGGACGAATGAAAGAGGTGAGTGAATTGATTTTGCATAGGCAAGCTAGTGCGTCTGTGTGATATGCAAGGCCTAATTTTGCTCTCTTCTTCGTCTTTAGACCCTAACAGCTAGCGCGGATCAAGCCATTCTAAGCAAGAAATTGGTAACTTCCTTTTTCTTTAATTTCTACTTTCATTCATTTCAGGTGTTGCGTTTCATATAGTAGGGATGATGAACTTTGACAATCGCAGGCACTTTTACGGTCGGATCTTCCAGATTACATAGTACCGTTTGACACAAACGACCTTACATTTAAGAAACCGGAGGTTTGTATGGCAATAACCAATTCAGAAAGGCTCACAGTATTATATCTTTCAGAATATCTAAGTGGAAAGATTGAGAAGTAACCGAGAATTATTTGTGCTGTGTATAGGACAATGGGGAGAAACTGAAGAGCCTTTTAATCGCGATTGCTGATTACGCAGAAGGATTTTCAGCTGATCCAGTCATCCGAAGAGCTTTCAGGTTGTGGGAAAAACTGGAAACAATGTCATGATGCATCAATTTGTTTACTCTTTTGTTTTGTTTGCTTATATAAAATAGAGTAAGCCTAAGTTTATAGGGTTTTCTCACTAAGTACTAAAGCTATGCTCTTTATCAATCCTTTTGTAAAGCGTATTTTTATTGAAACTAAGCGAGAAAAGAATTTTTTTTTTTTTCCCACGTTAAAACTTCATTAATACTAACCAAAGAAGGTCTTACACTAGTGATCAAAAGAAATTCAGAACTAAAACAGTAAAATGGAGCAAGCTCAACATTTTACTTAACGTAAACATAACAAAAGAGTAGTACCATAAAGTTGCAAAGACAAAAGAAGGATCCCACATGATCCGAACAATTCAAGGATTTCAAAAACCAACATTCAAACCAAAAGATTAAGTAGCTATGGAGTCTTGTAGGAGGAAGCCCTGTAAAGTTAGTGGTCCCTTTCGTTCCTTTGGACTTCACTTGACATCGGCATGAGATTTTGGGTTATTCTGTGAGTTTCCGAGTTGTGGCTGACTAGATTATCCACTGCATCAAGTGTCAAATCCAGGACCACCGCATCATCATCCTCCTGAGTGACAATGTTCAGACCAAGTTCCAAGGGCTCAGCTTCCACTTCCGCCATGAAGGTGTCTCCAGGGTTGTTAATGACATCTTCGATCNGACTAAGTATGTTACTGTCTTGTTCTCCTAATCCTCCTGTGGTCGACATTGGCTGTGAGAGAAAGGAGTCTGGTGGCAGTGAGTCGTCTTCTGAGGAATCTTCTGTTTCATTGTCCATTACTTGAGTGTGATCTGCGGGATTTGGAGCCGGGATTGTGTAGTAATCCAGAGGTCCATTCACGTGGGTACAGAAGGTTGTCGAGTGTGTAATCCTTTGGCAGTTGAAGCATAGCCTCCCG
>OVBA01007586.1:0-14226 GCA_900406435.1 Lepidium aucheri | reverse complement strand
GTGTTTGGTAATAGGTTGAATGGAACACTAGAATGGTTAGGTTGAATGGTTAATTGAGAAAGGAAGGACCGTGTGGGTCGTGATTGTGATATGCGAACCCTGTGTTTGGACTCTGTGACTTGAGAACATAAGGGTTCGTTTATGTGATTTGAGAACCTGAGGGTTCGTTTATAAAAATTGTGATTGCAAACGTGTGAGTTCGTGACCGTGAGGTTAACCTAGAATATGTATTTGGTAATAGGTTGAATGGAACCCTAGAATGGTTAGGTTGAATGGTTGAATGTGAAAGGAAGGATCCTATGATCGAAATCGTGAATGTGATATGAGAACTTACGAGTTCGTTTATGAAAATAGAATCCGAGGATTCGGTGTGTGATTAGAACCTGAGGGTTCGTGTTTGTGAATAGAACCTGAGGGTTCGTGATTGAGAATTAGAACCTGAGGGTTCGGTGTGTGATTTAGAACTTGAGGGTTCGTGATTGATAAGAATGATGAATGGAATGGAAAGGTTACTTTAGGTGATCCGGAAGTAATCCGGATAGTTAAACTAATCGATAAGTTAACCTTAGCCTAGTGGGACAGAATGACCGAACCACTAAGCAAATTCGTTTGCTTATACAATCTGCATGATTGTAGGTAATGAGTTGGCCAATGATCGGGAAAATGGCTAGTAGATGCGAAACCAAGGCGGAAGGGAGAGGAGGTGGATTTAGGGATGGAATTTGGGGATTTTATTTATATTGTTTAAAATTGAACTTAATGCTAGAACTGATTTTAATTTTGTTAAGCTATCGTTTATGTTTGCACTTTGACTTAGTATTGAATAAGAATGGAACCAAATTTTATTATGACTGTTTGGGCTTGTCACATCTCATAAAATCAAATTTTGACTTAGTGAAATATGGAACTTGTAATGGATAAGTGTAAGGTCTGCCCAATGCTTTACTAAAATGTATTGGAACATGAGTTTGCAGGTTTAGGGTGTTACAATATATATTTTGATCAGTTAATGAAAGAGGAAGGTTTTACATGAAGTGATCAAGATCAATGTGAGTATGTGAAAAAGGTAAATAATGATGAATTCATTTATCTCCTTTTGTACGTTGATGACATTCTGATAGCAGCTAAGGAGATGTCTGTGATCAACAACTTAAAAAGGGGATGAGTCAAAATTTTGAGATGAAGGATATGGGAGCTGCTAGCAGAATCCTTGGAATATACATTACTCGAGACAGAAAAAAGGTACTCTGTATCTAGATCAATCGAAGTATCTTGAGAAGGTCCTTCACAGATTCAACATGTCGGATTCTAGAGCAACAAACACTCCAATAGGATCTCATTTCAAGCTATCCGCAGTTAAAGATGACTCAGAGGTTTTGGATACTAATTCAACTCCATATTCAAGTGTTTTTGGTAGTGTGGTGTGTGCAATGACAGGTTCTCGACCTGATCTTGCATATGGTATTGGTTTGGTGAGCAGATTCATGAGTAAACCAAGAGAAGTTCATTGGAAAGCAGTTAAGTGGTTGCTCAGATATATTAAAGGTTCGAAGGATCTGAAGTTAGTATACACAAAGGAGAAGGATTTCAACATCTGTGGCTATTGTGACTCTGACTTTGCAGGCGATCTTAACAAAAGAAGATCAACTTCAGGCTATGTCTTCACAATTGGAGACAACACAATAAGTTAGAAATCATGTCTTTAATAGAATGTAGCCTTGTCTACTACTGAGGCCGAGTTTATGGCACTTACAGAAGCAGTAAAAGAAGCTAAATGGATACATGGTCTGTTGGAAGATTTTGGTCTCAAAGCAAAGAAGACCAAAATCTGGTGTGACTCTCAATCTGCAATTTGTCTCTCAAAGAACAACGTTTATCATGAGTGGTCAAAACACATGGCTGTCAAGAGATCATTTCTGAGAAAAGTATTTGAAGATGGTGAGATTGATATCATGAAGATTCATACTTCCAGAAATCCAGCAGACATTTTAACAAAGTGTTTAGCAGTGAATAAGTTTGATTCAACTTTGGAACTATTGAAGCTGATCAAATTGGAGTGAAGTCTTTGACTTCGTTCTTGCTGGAGGTTCAATCCAATGCTTGTAGTTCACTAGTTTCAGTCTGAGATTTGATTCAAGAGGGAGAATTGTAATTGTGTTGACTCAAATCTGCGGTTTAGTTGATTTGATTCAAGTCATCTCTAGTTTAGAGGGTTTGGTTTATTCTTTCAGATTGAGAAATTAATTTTCTCGTTTCCGTTAGAAGCCATTCGTTAGTTGCTCTTCTTCTTCCTTGTATATAAATTATCAAAGATCCATTGTTATTAAGCTTGCTGTAAAAATTCTTTCTGATAGTGAATTGCTGGATTTAATCCAGCCCCACATGTAGATTAGTCACATCGACTAATTGAACTGGGTAATCAATTTGGTGTGTCAAATTGTCCATTCAAATCTCTCTCAATCTTTGTTTCTATTTCGTAAAATCAATCAGAAGCTCAAGATTAGGTCTTCGATCTTCATAGCCATCTTCTACAGATACCTAATTAAGTTTACTAGCAACACGTAGGTTCCTTAGTTTTTTTTTCTTATGAACCGAATCAACAAAACCCGATCAAAAATACAGACTTTATTGTAGAAAGTTTATGCGACTGACTGGAGTCGAACTTCGATATAAAAAAATGTACGAAATTCTTTGTTCGATACTTTTTTTCTCAAATTTCATTTCTAACTTTGACCTTTTGTAACCATTGCTACATGTTCTTTGAAGCAGATACTGTCTTCTATCATTCCCATTATATCGATCCTAGTCGAAGAAGAAAGTTTTAGTCCCGGTGTTGGTAAAACAATACATGGAACTCTAAACAATATGACATTCCATGTTTCATTTTCCAAAACTATCACATTATAAGCGAAATTTCAAATTGCTACAAACTTTAGGCTTGCCAAAGGTTTTCTAAAAGTTTAGGATCCTAAGTGACTAGGACCTCATCCTAAACTTTAACTACCAACCATATTTTGGGATCTGAAGTTTGAACTAAATTAAACTTCGACGCACATGCAATTCAAAGTTTCAAACCATAATACATCAACTTCTGTAGTCTAGACTCTAGATTGAGTTACTACCCTTCGTGGATGCTTTATGGTCATTTCAGCCTAGTAGCTAGATGGGACTCTTGTTTTTGTCGCACGCCTGTGCCGTGTTGTAATAAAAAAGTCAAATCATTGAACAATTGATCAAATACAAATTGTTAATTGTGAGTCGACAGGACGTAATAGTCAAATACTCCTAGACGTGTATAGAAAAACTTTGTTGCCATATGATTCATTTTGGTTTGGACTTATGTTAACAGGCAAGCACATACATTGTCATCGATTCCAAACTTTTTTATACAATTGTTAAAAACGATCCTCTTCGCAAACAGACTGTAAAAGCCATGTATTTAACACCTCTTAAAGACCCCTTGTCTTCAATTCAAGCAGAAAGAGAATATAGAGTTTCTTTTTCAATGGCGAAAAAGACCAAATTTGGTTTTTTCTTTTCCTCATCTCCAAAATCTCGTCCTTTTTCTTTTTGATGAAATGTAAAATTTATTGATCATTAAATGCTAAAATGTTTATTCACAAGAGGCTAAAATCCATTAAGATAAGGCAAAGAGAGAACTAAAGAATCAACAAATTAATTGAGTTTCAAACCAACATTTCATAAGGCCTTCAAAAGGATGATGAGCTTTATAAGCAAGAGAAGAGATTCGGTTCCTAATTACTTTATCAATAAAACGAAGGAGAGTAGAAGAGGAAACCGAACTCTTTCCATGAAGACGGCTATTTCTCTCTTTCCAAATGTAGTAGACAGCAACCTAAAATATAAGCCTTGCTAGAGTAAAATCAACCAGATTCAGAGAGGAAGAAGAGAGTCTAGAGATACAGATCTCCCAATTCGAAGAATACAAGTTACCCAGCAAGGTGTAGCTGAGCTTTCTCCAAATTCTCAGAACATAAGCACACTCAAAAAAGAGGTGACTTCTAGTTTCATCAACAGCAGCACAAAAAAACACAATATTGTGTCAAGCCCCAAAACTTCATGCGAGATCCAGTTGATAACCTATCACTAATAACAAGCCAAGTAATAAATGCAAAACGTGGGACAATCTCGTCCCTTTTCTCCTTCTCCATTCACTTCTCTCCCGGCTTCTCCTGTGAACCAGAATTTTAGTCATTCTATGATGGAGGAAACCATGGAGACAGCGGAATCCATCATCAGAAAATGGGACCCAAACACGTCTTCCTTCACTAAGATCGTCTCTCTGTTCAACCATAGCAGAACAGAGGCCAAAGAGTTCATCATATGTGTTCGTCATTTGCGCAAAGCAATGCACTTTTTTGTCTCTCAAGATTCTCAGTCTCCAAAGCTTGCTCTTGCACAGACCCTAATGCAGATTGCGATAGCGAGGCTAGAAAAAGAGTTTTTACAGATATTATCCTCAAATAGAGACAAGCTTGATCCAGAATCAGTTTCCGGTCAATCATCAGATTCTGGTAATTCTGAATTTGAATGTATGATGCGATATGATGACGACTATGAAGGTGATAATGAGATGAGGAGAGCTGGCGAATCAATCACTAAGATTGAGAAAGCTTCAGGTGTAGTGATGTCTGACCTAAAGGCAATAGTAGAGACTATGATCAGTTGCCGATATGGTAAAGAGTGTGTAGAGTTGTATAAGCGGATCAGAAAATCGGTAGTTCATGAAGGGCTGAGCTTGCTCGGGATTGAAATCTACAAAGGCCCCAGATTTCACAGAATAGACTGGATCACGCTCGAGCATATGATCAAGAACTGGATCAGAGCTGCAAAGATTGGTGTTGTCACCCTCTTCCGTGCAGAGAAACTTCTCTGTGATCATGTGTTTTCTGTTTCTGATTCAACAAGAGCGTTGTGCTTTTACGAGATAGCAAATGAAGCAGCCACTAATCTTTTCAAGTTCCCTGAGTTGGTTGCCAAGGAGAAGAAATCGCATGAGAGGATCTTCCCGCTAATGGATCTCTACGCTGCAATCTCTAATCTCTGGCAGGACATAGAGATGATATTCCACTTCGATTCAGTAGCTGGCGTGAAATTACAGGCGCTCACATTGCTGCAAAAACTAAAGGATTCAATCCACAATGCTCTCACGGATTTTGAATCTATCATTCAGAGTGATTCGACGAAAGCCCTCACAGCTGGAGGAGGGATTCATAGACTGACCCAATCAACAATGAGCTTCATCTCTTCTCTCTCAGAGTACAGTTGTGTCTTGTCTGAAATACTTGCAGACCATCCGCTCCCGAGAAACACCAGCTTGCTAGAATTTTATAACAGAACTCCAATCTCAAATGATGAAGAACACAATCACGCACTCTCTGTCCATATTGCTTGGCTCATCCTGGTATTGCTACGCAAACTAGACGCCAAAGCAGAGCATTACAAGGATGTTTCTCTGTCTTACCTTTTCCTTGCAAACAACCTTCAGTCCATCATTGAAACAGTTCGTTCAACTCACCTGAGGGATCTCCTTGGAGATGATTGGCTCACTAAGCACGACTATAAACTCAGCGCTTATGCTGGGAATTATGAGATAGCAGTATGGTCCAATGTTTTCATGTCTTTACCAGAGGAACCCACAGACCTATCACCTGAGGAGGCCAAAAGATATTTTAGTAGATTTCACACGGCATTTGAGGAAGCTTATACAAAACAGTCATCACGAGTTGTACCAGATTCGAAACTTAGGGACGAACTGAAGGTTTCGATAGCAAAGAAGCTTGTACCAGAATACAGTAAGTTTTACATGAAGTACTTGCCAATGCTTAGCCAGGAGAGAAACATCGAGATCCTAGTGAAGTTCAAGCCAGATAATTTGGAAAATTACATCTCTGATCTGTTCTACAGAACACCAATATTTGCCTCTTCTTCTTTCTCTTCATCTTCGTCCTCCTGGATTTCACTTGGATGTGTTTCAGGCTGAGAAACTCAAATTACAGTTTTGGCTGTATATTTCATTCTCATGATGTGAATTAAAAACATACAAATACTTGTGATTTGCAATGTGTACAACAGAAGTTGAGAACGGAAAACAACATTGAGATTTTCTTTACATATTCAACTCAAGTTTTTCTTCTTCTGAAAATCCAACAAAAAAAGTCATGAAATGATTAAAGCATCGACACAAGTAGTCTCTAATAACGGAAGATAATATAAATCTAGAAAAGAATTTATAATTCAGGGAATATACATTGAACAAGCCAAGTAGTTTTCATAAAGAAGAAAAATTTACTAAAAATCACACAGAGCATTCCATAAATATAATGTACTACAGAATAAAAGCATTGTTCACTCCTTGAATAACTTGGAAAACACAGAAGGAAAAACAATATGCAAGAAAATGATCGGATTATTACTACTTAGGAACTCCATGATCTGAAGGACGGGATAAAGATTGCCAACCAGTACAAATTGTAACGATTTGCTTGAGATTTTCTGATGGTGGCTCAACGGTCCATGTCGGGTAGTGTTCGCTTGGATGGAACACACATTGTTCACCGGCTCCTGCCAACAAGCAAGGTTGAGCTCCATTTAAGAACAAGTCATCTTCAGAACGTACTAACCCAGCTCTCACTTCTTCCTTATCAGCAGCCTACAAAAAAATTCACAAGAGATGATGACGGCGAATTCGCAAAAAAACAATATTTTCTCTGATGCAAGTGAAAAAAAAGCGAGAACCAACCTTTTCTGGGTAGTATTCAAAAGTTTTTTTCTTCACTCCTGCTTCGTATACATTGCATTGAGAGTATACCTTATTTCAGAAACAATATTACCCTCAGTAGAGATTTGAAGCAATGATCTAAGATCTACCAAAGAGTTTACTAGGTTGTTTTCAGACGACTACAAAAGAGTTTACCTGCGCTTCTACACTAGCACAAACAGCATATATTCCCCAGTTTCTAGTATAGTTGTTGTACAAATGAACTTTTCCAAATCTCAGACGGGGGTGCCTCTGCCTCGTTCCATCAAAGAAACAATGGTGAATGGTCACTCGAATACATCTATCGTTGACATGAGAAGGATCCGCTCCAATGAGCATCGTCTTGTCATGCTGTCCAAAATAACATCTGTATAAACCAAAGGCAATAAGAGGCAAAAATTAAGCACCAGACAAGAACATGCATATCCTAAGCGTAACAATCCAATAATTCATCTACCTCACCTAGAAACAGTGATATCAGTGCTTTGTCTGGTAATATCTATAAGCCCATCATCGTAATCGCGCAAGCTACACCGATCGATCCATATGTGTCTCGACTTTGGTTTAATCTGAATGCCATCAACATCATGGCCTCTACCACCTTCAAACTCCAAGTTGCAAATGATGATATGTTCACATTCCTTAAGTCTTATTCCTTTCCCTGTGAGCTTGATTCGCTGTCCTCGTCCATCAATCGTTTTGTAAGACGATACACTCAAGTATGAATTGAGATTTATGGTTCCAGAAACTGCAAAAACAATCCATAATGGCTCTTTCCTTCTACCTCCTTCACGAAGACTCCCAGGTCCATCATCTAAAAAATTCACGCATAACCATCTCAAGATCTTTGAGGACAAAATTCCGTGTCCCAAATCATCAAACAAATGCATCTCACAATCATGGCATTAGAATGCAAATTCAAAACCGAGGAAATCAATAAGTAGCGAGCCTAAGCTCGAACAATTCGTAGATTTCAGTATGATCGTCGATAAAGTATCGGCCTAGCCATTTCTTATACATTGATTCGTAAAACATTTAGCAAAACATCACCTGCAAGAGAAGTGACAACATAGAGATCTCCGTGGAGACCACCAACGGCGAAGCGGCCAAAACCTTCGGCTCGGCCGGCTAAAGCCCTAAGGCTGCAATCCACATCGGCGTACGGTAGCGAAGTCATCGTTACCAAGGGCACCGACACAAAAATCTCTATATTCGTGATTTCAGTTTACCAAAGGTCGTCAAACCGGTTTGAACCGGGTAGACTAATTTGGTTTATGGGTTATGTGGACGTGGACAACGACATTTACGACCGGAATTAACCGGATTAGAATTAAAGGGGTTCAATTAAGCATCTTATATATTAAAGCAGGACCTACTTTCACTTTGGCTAGGCATAATATAGGTTTCGTTACAGATTTATATATATAAATTTAAAACTAATAAATATTAAAAAAAACCAAAAGATAAAATTAATATAAATATATATCGGTTACAAATTCGGTTCTTATTCGATTCAGATTCGAGTTTAGACTCGGTTTTTCAGGTACATAGTTTTGAGACCCATTTATGGTATTTTTTCGGGTTCGGTTCCTCTAATTCGGTATTTTGGTTCTTTTGATTTAAGACTTACTCAGATATTTTTATTTTTTTTGAATATGGTTCGGTTCGGTATAGATCGAATTCGGGTTTAGAGGTATTTGTATACAAAATTTTAAAATTAAAAACAATAATAATAAAAAAACTCTAGAATGCTAAAATTTGGTTCTTGATTTGGTTTCGGTTCGGATTAGGGCTTATTTTTTGGATATATAGATTTAGGTTTCATTTGAATATTTTTTCGGATGGTTCTTCTAAAACATATCAATTTTGGTTCAGGTTACAGTCATTGAATCAACATCTCAAAAATAATATTCCAAAATATCAGCACGGGTCTAACAACCTAAATGAATAAAATTTAAAAAAAATCGAATTTCACGTTATAACGCGGGAATAATCCTAGTCTTATATATTAAAATGGGTGACACTTTCATTTTGACCGTGTTATAAACTATAGGATAAAACTAACCTAAGGTTCATAACAACCCTTAAAGATATGATTAAAGTAAATTTGGTTATAAATATTTAAAATTAATAAATATCTAATAGAAAATTTTTAAAAGCTAAAATCAAATAAAAATATATCGGGTATAAATTTGGTTATTGCAGATAATCAAATAATTTTGATAATTAAATACTCTGGTGTCATAAACAATTAAGTTAGGGTCATAAACTCTCTTCGTGATCCTCTTCTGGTCTCTAGTCTAGAAAGAGAGGCAGAATTCACTACCAGATTCAACAAGGTTGCTGGTTATACTCGGTGGATACATTAAATTAGTCTCTCAACTCCTTAAAATCATCTCGTTTTTCATCTTTGCACTATGATTTGCGGATAAATGACTTGCAACCACAAGATAACTTTCGGTAATCAGGTTCGAAATTGCATCAATCACTCTGATTCAGATCTACAACACCTTGCATGTTAGATCTACACTAAGATTAAGCATCTCGAGCACGCCTATGATCAAAGCCAAAAGGAATTACCAAGCTACTCCTCAAAATCAAACAGAGCAACAACGAAAAGTTTATCCGTGTGGAGAACTCAGGAAACAGAACTCTACAATCACCATCCAACATGCAATAAAACATTCATGAAGCTTTCACCTCTTTACAACTTGATGATGAACCAGTCGATCTTCCTCCAGCAGGAAACTATGTTAATGAACAAGAGCAGAGTTGCCTATTAGTCAGGAGACTCCTTAATCCAAAAAAAAAGAACATGGCCAAAGCCATCCTTACCCTTCCCAGAATTTGGAGAATCTATACAAAGATTGTGGGGGCAGTAATTTCCAATGATCATTTTCAATTTTCGTTTCCCTCTGAAGAAACTTTATCAGCTATAACTCGATTTGGTCTATGGAACTTTGAGGATTGGGGAGTTGCTGTTTGGACATGCAAGAGGATGGAACAATCAAGATCCCGCTATGGATAAGGATCTTTAACATTCTTTTTCATCATCGTACACTGGATCTCTTCAAGGTTATTGGAAGTACATATGGAGATGTAATGGAAGTTGATTATGATGAAAATAGAACCTCCTTACACGCCTTTACAGGGGTACGTATCATGTACGATTTAAGTGCTTTGCTATGCCCAAATAGATCCTTTAGGTTCCCAGATGGGAAGGTGCTTAAGGTACCCATGGAGTTTGAAAGGGTTAAGAAATCGTGTTATTTCTTTTTTAGACTTACACATGATCGTAGCCAATGTCCATAGCTAGAGATTTCGTCTCCACCATGATCCCCAGGCCAGAAAGAAATAGAGTCGAGCTCCTCTAAAATGACACAATACAGTTTAGCACCAGCTCAAACAACTGCTTCCAAAACACAACAGGTGATTCAAGGATCAAAGAATAGTCAAAGTGGACAACAAGAATATCATATGCCTCTTTCTACAACACCAACCAACCTAAGGAATATGAAATCCAACGAGTCAAGAGACAATAAGACTCAGCAGAAGCATGATCCATTCTATTTCTCACACCCTCGCATAGCCAGAGAAGACTGTGAAATAGCTCAAAAAACTTCCACTTCCCATACTAACAAAAGTCAATCTAAAAGGGTTCAGGAAATGGACTACAAGATGAGAAGTAAAGAATTTAAATTGCAAGATAAGGAATCAACTAAAGAGCTTCACACATATGCTAGAGATATAAACAAAAAACGTAAGATTTCTGAAGACCCACAGGACTACCAATTCCAAGCCATTGAATCAACAAAGAAAGGTATGGTAACTATCCTTAAGTCACCCAAGGAGTCATGAGTATATTGAGCTGGAACTGTCAGGGGTTGAGGAGTACCCTGACAGTTCGAAGACTTAAAGAAATAAGGAGATCCTTATTTCCAGACTACTTATTCCTCATGGAGACCAAAAACATGTTACCATATATAACTAAAATGAAAGAATGGTTAGGATACTCAAACCTTTTCACTATTGAATCAGAAGGTTTAAGTGGGGGATTAGCTCTATTTTGGAAACACACAGAAGATCTAGTTATACTACAAGGAAACCCTAATATTATAGACACTAAGTTAAGACTGGACAAACATTACATATATGTATCTTTTGTTTATGGTCATCCAATGCCTCAGCAACGACAGAAAGTGTGGAATCAATTAAAGGTTATCAATTCCAATAGAAAATCTGCATGGATGATGGTTGGGGACTTCAATGAAATACAAGATAATAGGTTGTTCGGTGAGACCAGACTGGTCTATGCAGCCCTTTAAGGATCTCCTCAGAGTTTGTGATATGGAGGAAGTGATGAGTTCAGGTCCTATATACTCATGGGTGGGAATCAGAGGTGGTCAATGGATCCAAATCAGACTTGATAAAGCATATGGAAACTCAAGCCTTAAATGTTTGTTTCCGCAAACTAACTCGACTTATATGGATACATGAGGCTCAGATCATCGACCAGTTTTGGTGAATTTTGCTGCTGAAGCATACACTTTCACAAAAAGATTCTTTTTTGATAACAGATGGACTAAACACAAAGGTTTTTTAGATCTGATTCAGAGCAGCTAGAATGAAAATCCCAACCTAGATATCTCAGGCAGAATTAGGAAATGCAAATAGGACATTACACAATGGAAGAAACACAAACGACTTAACTCTGCTCATAATATTGATCACCTCAATAAACTACTGGAACAAGAGGTAAGCAAACATTTTCCTGATACCACTATGATTAGTAAGCTGAAATCAGAAATGGTGGTGCAAATTCAGCTAGAGGAGGAATTTTGGAAACAGAAAACAAAAGAAAAGTGGATCAAAGATGGGGATGCAAACACGAAATTTTTTCATACATGGGTGAATAAAAGATGGTTAAGAAATCAGATCACTTATATTCAAGATAGTGACAGCCGCAAATATTACTTGGAAGGATCTAAAGGGGAAATTGCGGCAAACTATTTGAAAGACTTATTCTCCTCGCAGAGTCAACGACAGAACAAAGAATTTCTCAGCTTTATTCAACCAAAAATCAAACCAGAAATGAATGCAAAACTTATGGAACCACTCACGGAGGAAGAGATTAAAGCAGCTACATTTAGCATCAAACAAGATAGTGCTCTGGGACGAGATGGTTTGACTGGCACTTTCTTCCGGAGATTTTGGAATATCATTGGACAACAACTAACAAAAGAAGTTTCGGAGGTCTTTGAAACAGGAATCATACCGCAAGACTGGAATTATACTTACATCAGTTTAATACCAAAAAGGAACAATGCTACCCAAATGAGTGATTATCGTCCAATCAGCCTGTGTTCTGTTATGTATAAAATAGTTTCCAAGATCATCATTGCGAAGATTCAACCACTACTACAAGACATTATATCACCCTCACAAGGAGCATTCACGTCACGGAAACTAATCACTGATAACATATTGATTTCTCACGAATTGGTTCATCATATCAACACTAACAAAAAAGGAAAATGATCACATATGCTGATTAAAACAAACATTTCGAAAGCATATGATAGGCTCGAATGGGATTTTATCAGAGATGTGCTAAGTAATCTTGGCTTTGATCCAAAATGGATCCACCTTATCATGAGTTGTATAACATCAATGACTTATTCCATCTTAATTAATGGACAAGCACATGACTTGGTTCATCCACAGAGAGGCATCAGACAAGGAGATCCACTTTCACCATACTTATATATACTCTGCACGGAAGCTCTAACAAGGAAAATCGAGTCACTTACGTTGAAAGGAAAACTCACGGGGATTTAATTCCACTCTGAAGGACCAACAATCAGCCATCTGTTATACGTTGATGACAATTTATTTGCTTGTAAAGCAAATTATCGAGAAGCCAAAATACTAAAAGAAGTATTTCAAGAATATGCAGATGTCTCAGATAAAGGATAAATTTTGATAAACCGGCGATAACTTTTGGTAAGCTGCCAGATTCCACAAAACAGGGAATCAAAGAAATCTTGGGTATCACGTCAGAAAATGGCATGGAAAAATACATAGGTCTTCTAGACTCATTCATAGGATCTAAAACCAATGCTATAAGTTTCATAACACGTAAGCTAAAAGCTAAAACATCCTCATGGTATGCTAAATCACTCACTGCAGGTGGTAAAGAAGTAATGCTCAAGACGGTTGCTATGGCTCTTCCCATATATACTATGTCCTGCTTTTTGCTCACTAAAACTCAATGTAAATAACTGACTAAAATCACAAGAGATTACTGGTGGAATCAGGAGGCATATAAGAAGAAAATTTCATGGCTCTCATGGCAAAAGATACAACATACTAAATCTCAAGGTGGATTGGGTATAAGAGACTTTGAGACTTTTAATGTTGCACTCTGGGCTAAACAAGCATGGCGTATTTTATCTAGACCATCCTCTCTACTAGCCAGACTGTATAAGTTCATCTACTTCACAAGTCAGAGTTTTCTTGAAGCTTCTTTAGGAATCAGACCCTCCTATGATTGGAGAAGTATATAGAGAGGTAGAGACCTCCTTATCAAAGGTCTAATTAGGCAAATCGGGAATGGTAGGGATACTTTCGTATGGACTACAAAATGGATCATGGACACATCACCAAGGCCTCCGATCAGTAAGGAATCAAGACTGAATGTTAATCTCAAAGTTAGTGAGTTATTAAACCACAATGGTTGGAACCTGGAAGCACTACACAATACAATACATTCACTAGATACTCCAAAAGTGATGAAGATTAGTCCGACATTGAATAAGCCTGATGCCTGGATATGGGGATATAACTTATCAGGGAATTATTCAGTCAAAAGTGGATATTGGCTGATGACTAATTTGATAAACTATGGATGCTTACGAAGACCAGAGCTGAGTAACTACAAAACCATACTCAAAGGTAAAATATGGAAAATAAAAGCACCTTCCAAGATTAAAATCTTTATATGGAAAGCTTTATCAGATGCATTACCGATTCAATTGCTTCTCCACGACAGAAGAATAACTGATTCGCCAATATGCCAGATATGTAAAGTAGCAAATGAAACAATACATTACATACTTTTCGAATGTCATACAGCTAGACAACTGTGGAGACTGTCAAACATTCCAGAACCAGAGAGAGGATTCATCAATAATTCTCTAGAAGGTAACATTATACATCTAATTGATGAGTGTGATTTTTAATGGTTTTAGANTCTAGCTAGTTTCACTTGCATTTAGGCCCATTTAGGTTAGTTTTGCACTTTTTGCATTTGCATTTGGAGTTTTGGGATTTTCTTAGGAAATAGAGCAAAAAAGAGCATAAAATGGAGGTAGAGCGTTAGAACAAGTTGCTCAGGAAAAGAAGCTGCCAACCACTCGGATCATTGCCTCGTGGCTTGCTGGCGA
>OVBA01007585.1:0-14227 GCA_900406435.1 Lepidium aucheri | reverse complement strand
CAGGGGAGTGAGAAAGTTTAGATCTTGCTTCCAGCTAACACCAGCAGAACAGATCCATGGAAAAGTCTCACTCAGCTTTCTTTCTACGAATGAGGAGCTTAGAAACCACTCGCAAAACCAGAAGTGGTATAGCGATTTGCCATTTTAAGGGTTAAAACCATCTTAGGAAGTGGGAAACCAGGGAAAATTTGAATAAAACCAGGATCTAAGAAGTCAAAAACCAGCTCTGGGGAACTGCTTTGGAAAGAATACCTGAGAGCATTTCTGTAGCTAGGGTTTACATTCATAACACATCAATTCTAACAAACCTTTCTGTTTTTACTTTTTTATATAAAAATAAGAAAACTGCTACTGTTATTAAAATTAAGCCATAAATGAATCTTCTTGCTTTTATCTCACGTTCGTTATTATTTAGTAATATTTATTCAACTTATAGAAAATGATTAAACATGAATAATCAATAAATTCCAAATGAAAACGATATCAAAGACAGAGTAAGTTGCGTGTGTAGCTTTATCACCAAGTGTAAACAAAAAGAGAAATTTAATTTCCAATTTTATAGAAGAGAAAGTGGTATTAGTAATAATTAAGAAGAAGAAGAAAAAATAAAAAATCTAATTACTTTTCGAGACTTTTGATTTTTC
This sequence comes from Lepidium aucheri, assembly GCA_900406435.1. NCBI lineage: Eukaryota > Viridiplantae > Streptophyta > Magnoliopsida > Brassicales > Brassicaceae > Lepidium > Lepidium aucheri. Next base: position 13,583 of record OVBA01007585.1, on the reverse strand, counting down.
TCATGTGTCTTTATCTTATGAATATGGTTACCACCCAGTGAGTCTACAGAGTGTTCTTATCTGTCTCTCAATTCATTCTCTCTCTCACACCACATTATATAAGCTTACACAGTCACTTCCCAATTCTCACAACAAAAACTCAATTCGGTTTTATGTGAATTTAGAATTAGATTATTTATATAATTCAAAGAATATGAGGATTTCTCATCATGTGGTGTTCTCTGTTCTTGTCTTATTTCTTATCTTCGGCTCATCAACAGCAACAAAGCTGTGCAGTGACGGTGAAACAGACGGAGAAGGTGGTTGTTTCCGGTCAAGAGTTTTGGCGGCGCAACGAGCTGATCAAGTGAAGGAGCTTCCGGGACAGCCACCAGTTAAATTCCGACAATATGCCGGTTATGTGACAGTTAATGAAACACATGGAAGAGCATTGTTCTATTGGTTCTTTGAAGCTACTCATAATCCTGTCAAAAAACCTCTTCTTCTTTGGCTTAATGGAGGTAATAAACTCATTAACTCTCATCCACTCACGTCTCCATCTGTCTCTTGGTTAGTCGTAAATTTCTTTGTTGCATTATATAGAAACTATAATCTAATTATTAAAACTACTAAAAAATAAAGAGTATAATCATGTGGTTCTTGTGCATTATCTACTTGTTATTGATTTTGAAGTAATCCTTGCGCACGCTTTATAATCATAATTTTTTATTTTTATACCTTTATAACGATAATGAGTTTTCTTGACCAAAACCCCCCAAAAATAGGAAATAGGTTAAATTTACTACTTTGTGTTTGGTCAAAGTTACGTTATAACTTCATGACATCGATTAATACAGTTGGGATGAAGACTTGGAGTTAAAAGAATCTGATTATTTTAAATGCAGTAACTAATACGTATACATGTGTTTTTCTTTATATTAATCGTTATTTTATTAAATAAGCTAGATTCTACAAAAATTTTGCTTATAAAATCATAAAGTTCTTACCTGTAAAAGGTTTTATTTAATTTTTCACGTACATATATACATGTATATTAAGCTGATTTTTATGTGGATAAATAAAGATGAAATTCAAGTACATATAGATTTTTTTTTTTGTATGCATGGAGACAAAAAAGGGTAATTGGGGGAGAATATTAGGTGAACCTTCCTAATAGTAAGATGTATCTCATTTGGCACGATGTCAAAATCAATGAAACCCATCTAGTTTTTATTTATTTATCATTATGATGACATTTAGTTGTGAATGTGTTCAAACTTTAATTATTATTTTGGACGTTTGTAATCATTCCACATGCTTTGTTACTTGTTACATGCTCCTATATATTACCTATATATGTTGGCTCTTTAATTCTTTTAGACTCATTTTCTATACATTATATTCAAAGATAAATTATATATATTTCCCTTTCGTTAGAGATTTTTGTATGTGATGATGGATATAAAATTAATGTCGACGTTATAGTTATATATAGTCTCCATAGATTTAGGCTTTTTTCATGGCTCTCGTGGGCTATAGCTTTACTTTAATCTTAAGGCAAAGTTACTACTAGAATTGACAAAAAGAAGTGATGGCTCTGTATATTATTAGGATCTATAGAGAAAAGTCAATGTCCATGAAACTTATGAACGGTCCTTCGGTCCATAATCCATTATTATTCCAAAACATTACACATGGTCCATGCACGTATGCACGCCCTAAAAGTTTCTCAACTTTGTTTTTATTCGTGTGTTTCTTGATTAAAGCAAAATTTATCATTATAATTAGCAAAACTACAAAACCCTTTAATTTAAATGGACCCAATGCAATAACAGTGAACAGTAGTACTTAGATCAACTAACTTTCATTTGGTGGTAACAATTAGTAGTACTTAATACAAATTAATAAAATATGATTTGATTAATAATTGTAAATGTGAGATGCAATAATGATAAAACTTATGTATAGGACCGGGATGTTCATCGGTCGGATTTGGTGCATCAGAAGAACTAGGACCATTCTTCCCTCAAAAATCGACTGAGCCTAGTCTCAAGCTAAATCCATATAGTTGGAACAAAGGTATATATATATGTATACATATATTCACAACTTTCTTCATATTTTATATCTGTTTTATTCATATTTAGTTACTAATTTTGATGATAATTAATATGTAGCTGCGAATTTGTTGTTCCTGGAATCGCCGGTTGGAGTCGGATTCTCATACACTAACACAAGCCATGATATACGTGAACTCGGCGACACCGTCACAGGTTTTACTATAAATAGTATAATAATAAAGTCTTAGTTTATTTATGAAAGCAAATAAAAGATTGTGTGTATATGGTTAAACAGCGAGAGACTCGTACAACTTCCTCGTCAACTGGTTCAAGAGATTCCCTCAGTACAAGTCTCACGATTTTTATATCGTCGGAGAAAGCTATGCCGGTAATTGTTTATAAAGCTAGTAATTAACACAATGACGTCGTTTGCTAAATAATTATGTGTTTTCATGGAATTAGGCCATTACGTTCCTCAACTTTCCGAGCTCATATACAATGAAAACAAGATTGCGTCAAAGAAAGATTTCATTAATCTCAAGGGTTTAATGGTCAGATACTTTCTTAAATCAACAAATCATTTTTATTTAACCGCACCCTTAATCTAGTGGTTAATTTGATCGTCGATTTGAATTGTAAATACAGGTAGGAAACGCGTTATTGGACGACGAAACGGATCAAAAGGGAATGATAGATTACGCATGGGACCACGCAGTGATATCTGATGGATTATACAAGAAAGTGAATCAACATTGCGACTTCAAAGTAGAACATGTGTCCAAGGAATGCAATGATGCTTTAGATGAGTATTTTGATGTATATAAGATCATTGACATGTACAGTCTCTACGCCCTAAAGTGTACCCCAACCGCCAAGAACTCTTCCAAGTCTTATTCAATCGCCGGAAACCGCCCCCTTCCCTCGGTTAGAGGCGTATTCCGGCCCCGTTTCATCTCTAACAAAGTAAATATTTCTTCTTTTCGACCTCACTCACAACATTTTCTTTGGCAAACGGATTTGAATGGACTGGTTATGAACCTATGCAGGAGGGATGGAGAAGAATGGCGGCTGGATACGATCCATGTGCATCCGAGTATACACAAAAGTACTTGAACAGGAGAGATGTTCAGGAGGCACTTCATGCTAATGTCACTAACCTCTCTTACCCTTGGACTCATTGCAGGTATTATTATCATCTACAATCTGGTTTTTGGTTTGGTTTTAGTTTGAATAACATCTTAAAACCAATGATGGCTTGATTTACTATATTGTAGCGACTCAATCTCATTCTGGTCTGATGCTCCTGCTTCTGTGCTTCCTACCTTAAGAACACTTGTTTCAGCCGGATTACGTGTATGGGTTTTCAGGTATAATTAACACTTCCTCTTTGGCTTCTTCATATTTATATATGAGAACTTAAAGGCAAGTAAATTAAGAGGTAACTGATTCAAACCTTTTGGTTAAAAAAGTGGGGATACAGATGGAAGAATCCCAGTGACCGCAACTAGATATTCATTAAAGAAGCTTGGTCTTAAGATTGTACAAGACTGGACACCTTGGTACACCAAACTACAGGTTTAATTTGAACTCTTAAGTTTCGTCTATATCTGTAAGTTTGTGACTGACTGTGAAATAATGAATCCATTTTGTTAATAAAAAAGGTCGGCGGATGGACGGTGGAATACGACGGGTTAACGTTTGTGACGATAAGAGGAGCGGGACATCAAGTTCCCACCTTCAAACCTAGAGAAGCTCTTCAGCTTGTTCATCATTTTCTAGCTAATAAGAAACTTCCTACTTTTCCATTTTGATATTTTCATTCTCTACCACATAGATGTGATCATTTTTATATAATTCTTAAACATAATAATAATCAGATTTGACTAAACACAGGCCATTGGAATTGTATATATGGTTTATCGAGTTTGGAGGATTCTCAAGTTTAGCAAAACATTTCTTCTAATGATAAACCAAATTTTATTTAATTTACGACATTAAAACAATTGAATTCTGTCATTACATATAGGCCCTATTTGTTTTATGGTCGCTAGACTACGATCGCGATCAAAAAATTGATTTTATGTTTGTTTGTTACTCGCTGCGACCAGTTGCTATATTGTTCATTTCGCAGTCGCTGCGACCAGCAGCTCTTTTTTTATAACAAAGAAAATTTTACAAATTTTTTTATAAATTTATTAATATATTCATAAAAATTTTAAAATTTATATATTAGTTTAAGTTAGAAAATACTGATATTTATTTAGCAAAAAATATACAAATTTGATTTAAAAAATTAAATAAAAAAAATTATTATATTTATATATTAATTATCAAAAATATATTTATAAGCAATTAAAATCAAATTTCTGAATTTTATTTTTCAATATTTATTGTTTTCTACAAAAATATATAAATTGTAATTATTATAATTTTATAATTTAATTTTTATTAATTTAAATTCGAACCCCCGGTATTCCTAGAAATACTTCGGTTTTCAAGACCGACTCTTTCAACCGCTCAGACATCCATCCCTCTAGTCGCTGTCGCTAGCAACCACCAAACAAACAGGGTCATGGTTTGTTCACACTATTATTTAAACAAAACAAAAACAAAGAAATTTTAATTACAGAGAAAATAACCACAGAAAGTGTTTATCAATTTTATTTATGTACAGAATCGTACGTAAGGTAATTATTGGTTACTACGGATAAGTCCTTGGCGGAGTCTATCGCAATCGACGAGATAAGCGAAGCCATAAGCGAGATTCATAAGAGTAGCCTCGTGAAGCTCCTGATTAACCGTCGCAGTCGCATCCCTCGAGAAGAAAACTCTATATCCCTTAACAAACGCGTCACGCGCCGTCGTCTCACAGCAAAGATTCGTCATTACTCCAATCACGATCACTTCCTCAACCCCGACCTCGACTAGCTTTTCCTGGAGGCGGGTTTTGTGAAACGCGCTGTAAGTGTTCTTCTCCACTATCTCGTCTGGTTCTTTGACCTGGCGATCAATTTCCGGGATGATCTCGGAGTCGGTGGTTCCGTCGAGGATGAGATCACCGTTCCACCACTCGCCGAGCATACCGCCGAGGTCGGTATGTGATTTGTGGACGTGGCGCGTGAAGATAACGGGGATTGAGGCGCGTCGGCAGATGTCGATGGTTGTGAGAGCGTTGTGGAGAATTGGTTTGGCCATGGAGGAGAAGTAGTTCTGCATATCGATTACGAGAAGTGCTACTTTTTGAGGATTTGGGTCTCGCTTTCGTATCTCGTACTTTCTCGATGCTGAGGAATCCATTTTTGTCGATGAAGCTCTTGATCGGTTGTGCAGAGAAGATATTTGGGAACGAAACAGAGTTTGGACACTAGTCCGCTCACTAGATGCTTCTACGATTATGGATTCAATTTTAATTGGGCTGAATCAGATATATTGGGCCTAACCCAATTATGACATTCCTGACCCGGGTAAGGAGTAAATATGTACTTGCATCTGTGATTGCTGAATGTGCAAATCCGATTTGGTTATTTAATTATCAAGAACATATAAGTTCTCAGGCATATTTGTTTGTTGTAGTATAGTTATAATAATCTTTATCGTTACATATTTAGATGAACAAGCATCTGCATAACTGCTGTACATAGATATATCTATCAGGCCTATGTTTCTTCATCTTTTAGGTTGGATTGAACAGCTTCCACAAATTGTAGTAACATTGCTCCCATGAAGTACCATGTAACTCCGGCTAATAAAGTCTGCTGCCATGGGCTGTTAAGTAAGGATAAAGCTAGCGAGCCACCAATATGGTCTTTGAGCTCCGAGGCAGCTCTATAGCTGGCTTGGTAATAAACAAGGGATGCTGCTAATGTAGCTATCCCAAGTGGGAATGTCTGTATCCGGAACTGTCTTTTATATTCTCTTCTACTAGTGGGTTTCTCATCTAATGAAGTTTTCTTACGAGTCACTTGGGGAATCGAGTTAGTGTTGGAACTCTCTTTTCTTGATGAGGGAAGAGCTAGGTTTGATGGAGTCCAATAATCTTCTCCGAGCACTTTAGCTGATCCTTTTGCTTTAGTTTTCCTGCTCTGTTCTGCTTGTTTCATTGCTGCCACAGCATCTTGAAGCTTTTTGATATCTGGATCAACTGTTTCTTTTCGTTTGGTGAAAGTTAGACTCATGTTTGATTGTGGACTCAATGGTTTCGTGTACGGTGATGATCTCCAGTATAGCCAATTGGAAATAGATCTAATTGCCTCTACTGCACTTATTCTTGCTTCTGTCTGCAAACAGCCCGACACAACTACTTACTATCTGACAGGTAAGTTTATAACTTGGCTCAAACAACAATGGATAACTCACCTGGGAGCTCTCACTTGTGGTTTTGCTCATAGTTTGGGCGTATCTCTCCTGTAACTTCTTGACATCAACAAATACGTTGGAGACACGCTCACCAGCCGTGTTTCCGACCCCAATCCTGACTTTGCCTCGGGGTTGTTTTGACATAAGGAACTCCAATGGCGCAAGGTCAGATCTCTCCACCATCCTGCACATCTCATAAAGAATCAGTAACACTTGTGCTTATCATATATAGAGAGAAATTGGAATCTGAGACAATATTACATGTAATGGTTATGTACTTACGAAATACAGTCTATTGGGCAAGCTTCGATGGCCTCATTGATTTTGGATTCAGGATCAGCCCATTGAGCAACAACCCTTGCTCTCCCATAAGCGCTCTCAATAGCAAATGTTTTCTCTGCACACAGAGCACACTTCAAGCAACCAACGCACTTGACCTCATCTACAAACACAGCTCGTTGCTCTGTTTCTGACCCACACCAAACCGAGTACATCGGTTTCCCAGTGTAGCCTCTGAGTTCTTCCAGTTTTGCTTGCTCCTACAACCAGAAAATTTATTTTTACTTGGCACAGCCTTAGGCAAACACTACAAAGATCAAAAGAAGCAGTAGACGAGTAACAAACCTTATCATAGGCTTGGCGAGAGATGGGATCAGAGAGAAGCTTGTAAGCCTCATTAAGGATGATGGACATGTCGTGACCCGGAACTCCTGCAATATCGGGATGACAACGCTTCTGTAGGGCACGGTATGCTGCCTTGATTTGAGACTTATCAGAACTTTGGTCTATGCCCAAGAGGTCGTAAAGATCAAAGTCTGTGATAGAAGATGATGAAGTGGCTCTACACTTGAGCTTTAGTGGTGATCTAGTCGTAATTAGCTTCTGAGATGTGGTACATGGCCAAGTAGCAGCACTTGACGGAAGAAGAGTCGTCGGTGTAAGAATCGTTGGCGACATTTTCTCGTCTTTTCTGTTCCGGATGGTGGATGAGTTAGAGATGGGACATATGTTGACAATATAAAACCACAAAAAAAAAAAGAAAAGAAGAAATTGTTGAAAATATCTACAAGATGTTTCTTTTCCCCATCTCGCTGGGAAGATATTTAATTTGGGACGGAAAAAGAAAGTTCCAAGTTGACTAATAGTACTAGTTCTTACGCTACAACGAAGGGTAGTATTATGAATATAATTGTATAATAAATGTTGAAAGCAGACAAAAATGTTTATTGGTGGAAATAAAAAGAATTGTACCTATTATCCATCTATAGAAATGAAAGTTTAAGGTTGTGGATCATTTAATCATAACAAAATATCAAAAAGTAATTTTAATATATATATATATATATATCCAAGATCCAATATCGTTTTTTTTATCAACGTGAAATATATTAATAAAACTCCAAAAAGTATTGAAAGTTACATTAATAAACCATTAGTAATATCGGCCACTCATCCGATTGCTTCATTATCTTTAGTACATCCTCAGAGTCAGTTGCTATCTTCACCTCCGTAATCTGAATCGATAAGAGTGACTCTATTGTCCAAAGTAATGCTTCAACTTCTGAATGAAGAGCAGAGAGACTTCGATGAAGTCCCTGAACCCCATGCATTCGTCTTCCACTGAATTTGGGAAGTAGTTGCAACTCAATCCGGATTGAATATCTGTGTGTTTCAGGAGCCGTCCACAAAACATCAATAGCATGTGAAACTTGGATTTGTTGTTCAGGAAAATGCCACTGGTGACCATTTTGGATAATATTAACTTGCAAGGGCTTTCTACAAATTCATCAGTTCACTTCTCGCAGAAGACAATTCTTTGTAATTTGCTTCTGCTTGAAGGATGATAGTTTGTGGATCATTATCAATATCAGTGAAGCAATGATCATTTCTTGCTTTCCAGATATGCCATATAATTCATGGAAAAATTTGATTTCTACTTGATCTAGGAGACGCCACAACAATAGTACAGATTATAGCAAATAGATTTTCCTGAAAAAACATCAGCCGCAAAGGGTATACATGTTAGTCCCCAAGATTGAACTGCGCTTGGACATTCAAAAAAGGACATGATTAATTTTCTCAGTGGCTGCACCACAACGAGAACACCTAACATCACATTTAATACAATGATGGTTGAGGTTCTACTTGACTGCTGTACATCCTGATAAATGCTTATCATATAAAGTTTTCATTTTATTTGGGCAATTTATCTTCCAAATTTTGGTTTGTAATGCCTTGAAATTTGGGTCAGATTGTCTCACCTCTAATAATAGATTAGACTCTTCAATTTGGTATATAGATTTAACTGTATATCTATCGGTCTTAGTAAAATACCAATCGCAATAATCCGGTCTCTGCCTTCTAGAAATAGAGATTCCTAGAATGAGCTGAACATCACTAGGTTCAAATTATTGTCATAGTATAATCTCTCGCCATGTCCCAGATTGGTGATTAATGAACTAATCGACTGTTAGATCTGGGTATTGTTATTAGCTAGACGGGGAAAGACATTTGGAATCCATGATGATGACATACCATAGTTGTTTTTTTTCATCACCAGTCTTACTAATGATACCCTAATTAACCAAGGATTTGGCTGAGGAGGCTCCTCTAGCCATATGACAAATTAGAGTTCGTCTTTGCCGTTAAAGGACATTGGTTTTTATAGTATCTCTCCTAAATCACTTTTGCAAAAAGTGATTTTGGGAAATCTAATAATCTCCATAATTGTTTAGTCAGGAGAGCGGAACTAAATTCCTTCAAAGCCCGAAAACCCAAACCTCCTTAGGTACCCTTATATATTATATTGAAAAAAGTCAAAAAAACAAATGATTACAAAGCCCACTTCGCTCTGCTGGATTGAAACAAGTGCATGGTTTGAAGTAATCCAATCAGACTAGCTCCATTATTGAGTTATGTGACTAAACTAGAGAAAGTAAGAGCAGCGGGAGGAACTTGGAAATTTCAATGCAATATTTGTAAGGAAATATGCACTAGATTTTATTCTCGAATCAAAGCACACCTCCTTGGATTAAAGAATGTTGGTATTTCTTTGTGTAAAATAACAACTATGAGTGCTACAACTAAAATGCGCAAGTTAGAGGAAGAGTTTGAGAAGCAGAAAAAGAAGTATGGTTCTAGAGAAGTCCTTTTGCCTTGTGAATACCAAAGAGAAGCAGATGCTTTGTCTAAGAAAAGAAAGTCTATCATGTCTCATATAGCTAGAGTGTTTGGTATCGAAAAGAAAGACCAACTCGATCAAGAAATTTCTAGGATGTTTTATACTGGACGATTATCATTTAATCTTGCAAAGAATCCATATTACTGTAGGTCATTTCAGTTTGCTGCTGACAATAAAATTGATGGCTATGTACCTCCTGGTTATAACAAGCTCATAACAACCTTACTGCAACAAGAGAAAACTCATGTTGAGAGGTTACTACAACCACTTAAATTAACATGGAAAGAAAGAGGAGTGACGATTGTGACAGATGGCTGGAGTGATCCTACAAGAAAATCATTGATCAATTTCATGGCTACTTCTGAAAGTGCTCCTATGTTTCTGAAGGCTGTAAATTGTTTTGGTAAATTGAAAGATAATTTTTTATTGCTGATTTGATGGAAGAAGTTATTAAGGAGGTGGGTCATGAGAATGTTGTGGAAATAATAAAATGCAGCAAATTGCAAAGGAGCTGGAGAGATTATTGAAGGTCTGTTTCCACACATCTATTGGACACCATGTGTTGTCCACACTCTTAATCTTGCATTGAAGAACATTTGTACAACAAAGAATGTGGAAAGGAACCAGGATGTGTATGATGAGTGTAGTTGGATAACAATCATGGGTGATGATGCTCTTGCAATCAAATATTTGATCATGAACGATAATATAAGATTATCAATTTTCAAAAAGTTTTCTCCTTTTAAGTTGCTTTCAGTTGCTGATACTCGTTTTCCTTCCATTATTGTGATGATTAAAAGACTGAGACTTATTAGAAGGTCTCTTCAATCCATGGTCATAAGTGAGGAATGGTTTTCTTATAAAGAAGATGGCATCGGGAAAGCAACCTTTGTTAGGGAAAAGATTTTGGATGAAGAGTGATGGGATAAGGTCTCTTATATTTCACAAGGCCGATATAAGACATGATCAGATTTTGTGACACTAATAAGCCATGTTTTCACTTGATATATGAGATGTGGGATTCTATGATTGAGAAGGTGAAGCTTGAGATCTACAAGAGAGAAAAAATTTCAATGATTGCACCTTATCCATTCTATGATGTGATTTATGGAATTTTGGTTACTCGATGGATAAAGAATAACACCCCTCTCCATTGTCTAGCATATTCTTTATATCAAAGGTATTATTTAATTTCATATAAAAATAAGTTAGTACTTTTAGATATGCATTATGATGGTTTAGATATGCATTACGTTAGTAATTTTATAAGTTGGCTAATGATCATGAATTCACTTATTTCCAAGCTCTTTTTAACTAATCTACGTGATGATTCATACCATTATTTACTATGCATCATTTGTTTGTTATTTCTCATGTTGTTTAGTATTTTTTCTTCCAATTATTATTATTTAACATATGGCTAAGGATTCTATTATTTTTAGTCTTGTCTTCTTTCTTTTTAGCTTATGTGTTTTTTAACCTGAAAAAAGATAACCTATTTCATAAAATATTGTGGGCTGTAGAAATCCAACCAGTTACAAAATGGCCTCATGCCCATATTTTTAGCTTAGGTTATGTTGGTTTATTTTCTTGTTCACTTTGTAGATATTATAGTGACACATTGCTAAATGAGGATTCTACAAGAGTTATTCCACATAGGGATGCAGATAAATTTGCTGAGAGAAGGAAATGTTTTCGAAGATTATATTTTAATGATCATGATTACACTAGGGTCATGAATGAGTACGAATTATTCAGGATGAGGACTGGTCCTTTTGAAGATCTATCATGCACTACAATGATGTATTAAATGCCACCTAAGAATTGGTGGGCTAACTTTGGTGCTCAGACACCTCTTCTCCAAGGTTTAGCTTTTAAGTTGCTAGGACAACCTACTTCTTCTTCTTGGTGTGAACGAAATTGGAGTACTTACTCATTCATTCACTCACTAAGGAGAAATAGGTTGAATCCAAGTCGTGCTCAAGACTTGGTTTACATCCACAACAATCTTCGTCTTTTATCAAGGATTTCCAACGACGAAAGGACCAAGATGTGGGATGTTGGTGAAGATGAATTTCCCTGGAATATGTAGGGTTCTTGGAGGTAGAAGGTCTCTCACTAGATGAACCAAATTTGGAAAATGAGTTGGTTAATGATAATTGATTAGCTTTATCTCTTTTTTTATTGGGATTTATGTAGGTAAAAATGTCAATTTAACCTTGAACTTTCCCAGAATGGTTGATTAAACCTTGAACTTTGGATGTGGTTGATTAAACCTTCAATTTTTGCTGTCTTTGGAGAAAGCCCTCAACTTTGCATTGACTCGGCAAATTGAACATGTCGCTAATCTGAAATCAAAATTCCCTCTGAATTCAAAAGCTGAATCGATTTTGAAAGTTCGATTCATTTCTTATCTTCCTTCTAAAGAATCCCTAAGCTTGATTTCTCTTTTCTTTCAAGAATGAGCTCCAATTCATAGGTTTGAAGTATCTAAGACAACATTTCAAACTGATAAATTTAAGCTCATTCTTGAAAGAAAAGATAAATCAAGCTTAGAGGTTATTCAAAAGGAAGATAAGAACTGAATTGAACTTCCAAAATCGAATATACCTTCGGATTCAGAGAAAATTTTGATATGCGATTAATGATAAGTTCAATTTGGCGAGTCAACACAAAGTTGAAAGTTTTTTCAAAAGTCAACCAAAAATGTAAAGTTAACCAACCACATCCAATGTTCAAGGTTTAATCAACCATTTTTGAAAAGTTCAAGCTTAAAGTAGGAAAAATGTAAAACTGAAGGTGTTAAAAGCTTAAATCATTGGAGGTAGCCTTAAGCCCATAAAAGATTCACCGATAGTGAAGATCGCTGGCAATTTTCATTCTCATTTCTCGTTTATAGGGTTCTTTAGTACGAGATTTGGCTCGTAGGTTTTAGAATTTAGATAATTGGTTATCAATGCATAGGCAGGTCATGAGACTTCTCGGATCTATTCTTTATTCTGACAGAGGCGACAACTCGTGCTACTCTCTCACTTCATTGACTGAGTCTTGCTACTTTGCGACGACTCACGTTCTTTGTTGATAAAAATACTCGTGTCATCTGCCAGGGCATTACCAGAAAGAATGGAACCTTCCACACTAAACAAGCTATTAAATACGACACCAAAATGGTAAATTGCATTTCAAAATTTACACAAAGCCAATGGTGCACTAATTCGTTACTACTCTTTTTCTTTTGCAATTTAGAATTGGATGTTTGGTTAGTTTGCCAATTTGATATTATACTTGAGCTCCATTTATCAAGGCTATTGTTGTTTTTGCTGGATAACTTGTAGTTGTTTTAGACTTAAAAATGATGAGAGTTCTTACCAGAGATTAAGAATATACGACTCGATTCTAGTCTAACATCCATTACACAAATTCTGGAATTGGTTCAGTTGTACTGTTGAAGTGGTGTTGTTGTTTTGTGTTTGATTTAAAGCATTTGATCAACTAATTACCAATTTGTGTTGTTCGTTAATAGGTAGCAAGAGTGACACCAAAGAAAGGTGGAACAGAACATTTGGATCTCCTTGTTTTTAATAGTGTTGCTGAAGCTAAGGCAGAAACAAAAGCCAATACCTATATGATTTACGTTCTTGCTCCTTTCACTGCTGCAATTATCATGGAAGGTATAGCTGCTGAGTTAGATCTTGTTGTCTGAAGGAATTCTTCAACATGACATGGTAATATATCGTAAAGGTTTATTTTTATTTTGTTGATATCATCCTTAATACATAATTCGATTTGTACTAGTATAAGTGTAATACCCACACTCGGTNGGTGTGGTACGAGAGTGCGGTATGTACGGACGAGCCAAACTTGGGCATTTGGTTTAGATAAGTTGAGAATGAGCATTGGAAACCCATGGAATGAGAAAGAGCATGAAAAACCATGACAAATGAGCTAAGGAAGGATTTTTTAGGGCAAAAATGAATTTTCGGACAGCTTGGTCGGATCGGACAGAT
>OVBA01007584.1:0-14072 GCA_900406435.1 Lepidium aucheri | reverse complement strand
GCATAGCTAGTTCTTACTCTGTTTATTGCTCATTTCCCTGTTTTGAATTCATTTGCTCTGTTTTATTTTGTTATCTAGTGTAATTTGTCCTTTATGCTAGTTTAAGAGGTCATCTAAATATTGGCCTAAGTTTGTGACAGATTGTTAGGTTGCTTGGACTAGATCTTAGTATTAGATAGGCTGTTTGCAAGTACCTCCAAGTATTGGTTCGACAATCCACTCTACTTACCACTACCCTACAATGATTTGATAGCTTAGACCAAAAAACATTGTTATCAAATGGCTGCACCAACTTCTACTCGTACGTGCATGACAAACGCAAGTATAGCTTGACACCTTTAACACCAGCACAAGTGCATGATCTTCAGCTGAAGATGGTTCAGTCCACCAAGGTAAGGAAACCATCTCTCCTTGTGACTCCGAGTGTTATAGAGAAAGCCTTGTGTGCCAAGCAAACCGTGCTACTAATGCTCTTCAAAGAGAATGTCTATCTTGAGATGTCTTGTGCATATTTGCCACCAAGGATCCGTGAGCTCTTAGAGAATTTAAATACGTGTTTCCAGAAGAGACACCAGCTGGTCTACCACCTATCTGAGGCATAAAACATCAGATCGACTTCGTTTTTGGTTCAGCACTACCAAACCGTGCGGCATACCACATGAATCCGCAAGAAGCTAAGGAGCTAGAGCGGCAGGTTCAATACCTAATGGTCAAAGGATACATACGTGAGAGCCTTAGTCCATGTGCTATTCCAGTATAGTTCATGCCAAAGAAGGATGGGTCATGGAGGATGTGCGTGGACTGCCGTGCAATCAATAACATCACCATCAAGAACAGCCACCCCATCGCACGCTTAGAAGATATTTTAGACGAACTACGTGGAGCCACCATCTTCTCCAAGATAGATCTCAAGAGTGGTTATCATCAAGTTTGCATGAAGCAAGGTGATGAGTGGAACACCGCCTCAAAACCAAACAAGGTTTGTATGAGTGGCTTGTGATGCCGTTTGGACTCACCAACACACCAGGCACATTCATGAGACTCATTGTGGTATACTTTGATGATATTCTTGTCTATAGTTCATGTTTTTCCGACCCCTTAATGCACCTTAAGCAAGTACTAGAGACTCTATGTCAAAAAAGTCTCTATGCGAACCTTAAGAAGTGCACCTTTTGCACTAATGAGCTTGTGTTTTTAGGCTTTGTCATAATTTCACAGGGAATTCGAATAGATCAAGAGAAGATCAAAGCTATTGAAGAATGGACAACACCTACAACAATCGGTCATGTAAGGAGTTTTCACGGCTTGGCAAGCTTCTNNNNGCAAGCTTCTACCGCCACTTTGTCAAGAACATTAGCACCATAGCTGCTCCTCTTAGAGCTGTGATCAAGAAGGATGTTCCATTCAAATGGGGAGAAGCACAAGTGAAAGCATTCTCCAAGCTGAAGTCATGCTTTAACAAGGCTCCGGTTTTGGCTTTGCCAAATTTTGAGAAGACTTTTGAAGGAGAGTGTGATGCTTCCGGGTTGGGAATTGGGGCTGTGTTGACTCAAGACAAAAGACCTATAGCTTACTTCAATTAGAAGCTAAGTGGAGCCACTCTCAATTATCCAACATACGACAAGGAGTTATATGCATTGGTCCGAGCCTTAGAAGTTTGGCAACACTATCTACTAGCCAGAGAGTTTGTGGTTCACACCGATCATGACACTTTGAAGCATTTGAGGGGTCAGACCAATCTGAAGAAGAGACATGCAAGGTGGTTAGAATTTGTAGAGACATTTCCCTCTGTGATAAAGTATAAGAAGGGAAAGGAGAATGTAGTCACGGATGCTCTTTCTAGACGGCACAACCTCATTACCATCATGGACGCCAAGGTTCTAGGATTTGATTTCATCAAGAACAACTACAATGAGGATCCAGACTTTGGAGACATTTATCAAGCTTGCAACAAAGGAGCTTTTGGGTCATATTACGTCCATGAAGGGTACTTGTTTCGGGAAAAGAGGCTATGCATACCGGACTTGATACTTAGAGAAGCACATGGCGGAGGACTTATGGGCCATTTTGGTGTTGACAAGACTCTAGCCATGGTGACCGAGCATTTCTTTTGGCCACATTTAAAGAGAGATGTGGAACGGTTGTGCATCAAATGTGCAACATGTTTCAAGGCCAAAGCTAAGTCTCATCCTCCTGGTCTATATCTTTCTTTACCTATTCCTAATGCTCCTTGGGAGGATATTTCTATGGACTTTGTGTTAGGTTTGCCAAAGATCAAGCACAAGGATTCAATCTTTGTTGTAGTGGATCGCTTCTCAAAGATGGCTCACTTCATACCTTGTGACAAGACAAATGATGCATCACAAATAGCTGACCTTTTCTTCAAAGAAGTTGTGCGTCTACATGGAGTTCCAAGGACCATTATCTCCGATCGAGATGCAAAATTCATGAGCCACTTTTGGAGGACTTTGTGGCGTAAACTAGGCACCGAACTGCTCTTCTCAACCACTTGTCACCCTCAGACCGACGGCCAAACTGAAGTGGTAAACCATACTCTAGGTACTTTACTTAGATCTCTGGTCGGTAAGAACTTAAACAATTGGCTTTCCTGTTTACCTATGGTTGAGTTTGCTTATAACCGAGCTAACCATTCTTCTTCAAGTTTTCAACATTTGAAGTAGTGTATGGTTTCAACCCTTTGACGCCAATGGACTTTACACCACTTCCTCCACGCCACTATCTTGACAAGGACGCAAGTGCCAAGGCCGAGCTGATCCGTAAGCTAGGTCATGGAGAATTTGGAGAAGAAGGCTGAAGCAATCAAGCAAAGAGAGGACAAGAGGCGCAAGGCTGTGACATTCAAACCGAGCGATTGGGTTTGGGTACACATGCGTCCGGAGGGGTTCCCGAACAAGCACAAGTCCAAGCTCTCGCCACGCAGTGATGGACCATTCTGAGTGCTAGAACGGATCAACGTTAATGCGTACCGCTTGGAGCTGCCAGGTGAGTTCAATATTTCTTCAAGTTTTAATGTTGCTGATCTCTCTCCTTTCCATGTAGACAATGACGATGCACCCATGATGGAGCATCTTCAAGAGGGAGGGAATGATGAGAACATCAAGCCGGTTGAACCAAGCAGACCAATAACCAGAGCTAGAGCACGCAAGCTTAGAGAGCAACTAGGAGAAGCAATAGCTGACGTCTTGAGCAAGAAAGATGATGCTCTTCACCGGACCGCACAAAGATCGACAAGAGCCATATTGAATTCTTTTCAAGAACTGTGGAGAAAGCCAAGAACTCAAGCCAAGACCAAGCCACACATCAAGAGGAGAACCAAGACATTCAATACCTTCAATAAGCTGACGAAGAGGACCAAGAATTGAGATGGAAGGAACCAAAAGGGCTTGGCCTTTCATTCGGTCCAACAAGGTATGTTTTATGGTTAATTTAAATGTGTTTGCAGGTCCACCAATCCCAATGGCTCCAGCACCGTAGGTTAGAAAGTCTTAGAGACTCTAGGACTTTTTATTAACAATGTGGACTAAGGCTTCAACTTGTGAAGCAAGGCGACACATTGAACTTTATTTTGTTTGTTTTTGTTTCTTGTTTGTTAATGGGCTGCGACCCATATTTTGTTTGCTTTCGTTTGAGTTTGAGTCGGTCTTCGGCTAGCAGATAGGACCATTTATAGGGTCCCCTTGAAGCCGTGTAACCTATTAAACTTTTGTCATCAATAAAGATCGAACTTTCTTCTATAGAAAACCTAGCCATTAAAGAGCTTAGTCGCTTGTCTAGAGGTTCAAACCATACTAAGAGATCGTGAGAGGATTACCCTTGATCGAGAATATGCTGAGTGTATCAAGAAGCCGGCCATACTTCTTGTGGATCACTCCTCAATCCACCACTTTTCCACCAATCGCAACATCTCATCAAAGGATGTACACAAGGTTCCCTTTGATCAAGAATCCATTCCTATCAACCTTAGAGAAGCACCTTGAGGTGTGTATCAAACTAGCACTTATACTCTCTGATGCGGTCATTAAACCAATTCAATCAACAAACTCTCAAGCTGCTGAGCCGGACTCAAGATATGGACTTCAACAACCTTTATCCATTGACCATGAGAACATACAAGCATTAATAGAGACTTTACAGAAAATCCAAAGAGAACCAAGCTACAAATTGACTTGTTACATAAATTACACTCTTCAAAGGGTCACTGGGAAGAAGAATCAGTTCAAAAGGAGTACATATGAAGAAGATATTCAAGATACACCTTGGAACATCTTCAATAGACTCGATGGAGACATACGACCACTAGTCAATTTATTCATGTTAAGGACGATGAATCAAGCAACAAGAAAAGATGTTTTGGAAACTTAACTAACCATAGAAGATATTAAAATTGGATTCATGCCAAAATTCGCTATGGTTTAAAAGTTATTCAAGTACAAAGTCGGGTGAACCGGAACCTCACCGAATTGGACATGCGGGCGGTTATTAGAGGTCCCACCTAACCAAGAGTAATTAAGATATAAATGGACATGTATGAAATATTTATTCATCAGTGGATCAGGGAAAATTAGATTCAGATAATTATCGGTTCTGATGTCCAAGTTATTAAGTTTCTAAACCGAAGGATGCTACACTTGCCTTATCTGGAAGCTCATGGATTCAATCAGCTACAAACAAGATTTTGGCGACCAGGAGAGGCATAAAAGCATTCAGGAGACACATCTAAACATCCAGAGGTGTCAGCTACCATCTTACCATGCACCAGCAGCCACGGGATTAGGCGGATCCTCTTGTTTGTACACTTACCATACTCGGATGCATTCATATTCAGTGCTATTAATCACCAACGGCTCTATCACCAAGACTTCTGAAATTTGAAAAACTTCAATGATGACCAGAATGTTCCATAGAAGCTGACATATCCCCTCAAACCGACCAGATACAAAGGAGGCCGCACATCCTTTATTTTGGCCGATTTGCTCATTATTGCCCAACGGCTAGTTTTCTTAAGTTTTGAATTTCTTTCTTTTTTTAGGCCTTAGAGCCGTTGTCTTTGAGCCTATAAGAGCTCATTTTAATTTCATTGTACACGAACCTTTGATCATTGATTTAATAAAGTTTATCATTTCTGTTCTAAAACCAAGTTCTTTGTGTTAGTTCATTAGAGTCATAGGTGGATTCCTTTGTTCTCTTTTTTCATATCTTTAGATCATCTTAAGTGTGAGAGATACTTCTTGTATATTGGTCTGAGGATTAAGATTGTTTGAGTGATTCAAGCATTCTTGTTCGTCCATTGATTGAGCGAGTCAATCACTTCACCTTCATCAACACTGATTTCACAAAGGAAGTACCTAGAGTTTCCCTTTGTCTAATCTCCACCACTTCTATCCTCTAGAAGCACCCTTGGATCTTGTATCACTCTCAAACAACGTCTAACTCTCTTGGTATAGACTCATGTGCTTCTCACCACTTGTTTAGTAACCTCAAGTTGAAAGAGAACGTTGAACTAGCACTAATACTCTCAAAAACTGTCTAACTCTCTTCTAATTGACTTATGTGCTTCTCACCACTTGTTCAGTAACCTTATGTTGATAGAGAACGTTGAACTAGCACTTATACTCTCAAAAACCGTCTAACTCTCTTGTTATTGACTCTTGTACTTTGCACCACGTTTCTAGTAACCTTAACTTGTAGAGAACGTTGAACTAGCACTTATACTCTCAAAAAACGTCTAAGTCTCTTGGTATAGACTCATGTGCTTCTCACCACTTGTTTAGTAACCTTAAGTTGATAGAGAACGTTGAACTAGCAATAATACTCTCAAAATCTGTCTAACTCTCTTGTAATTGACTCATGTGCTTCTCACCACTTGTTTAGTAACGTAATGTTGAAAGAGAACGTTGAACTAGTACTTATACTCCTAAAAACTGTCTAACTCTCTTGTTATTAACTCATGTGCTTCTCACCGCTTGTCTAGCAACCGTAAGTTGATAGATTACGTTGAACTAGCACTTATACTCTCAAAAACTGTCTAAACTCTCTTGTTATTGACTCATGTGCTCCTCACCACTTTTTTAGTAACCTTATTTTGATAGACAACATTGTATTAGCCCTTATACTCTCAAAAATTGTCTAACTCTCCTGTTATTGACTCATGTGCTTCTTACCACTTGTTTAGTAACCATAAGTTGATAGAGAATATTGAACTACCACTTATACGCTCAAAAGCTGTCTAACTCTCTTGTTATTGAAAAATGTACTTCTCACCACTTGTTTAGTGACCTTAAGTTTATACAGAACATTTAACTAGCACTTATACTATCAAAAACTGTATAACTCTCTTGTTATTGACTGATGTGCTTTTCACCACTTCTTTTGTAACCTTAAGTCGATAGAGAACATTGATAGAGATGTGTGACTGCAATTTAAGGGTTCGATGATGGACATGACAAAGGGTTGATTGGGAAATAAGGGTGACCGAGAGGTGTGTTGATGCGTCTGATTCGTGTTTAGAGGAAGCTCGGATGTACTATGTGAATATCCGAGTAGTCTGCGATCATGATTGGAAGGTTTCAACCCGGTATATGAGATGGTGATTCTGGATGGGATCTTGGTCGAGTATTTTTGAGTTTGGGTTGATTGATGACCGAGCGAGGGCACTAAGGTGTCAGGATTCTGTTAAGGTAAACGAGGGACGACACATATGGTGTTAGTGACTGATGACGGGTGTTACTAACTGGATGGGTGATCGTGGTGTAATCCAATGACCGATGGTATCGGAGCAGCCGAGCCATCTCTCTTAATTACTTGGTCACTTTATCGGGTGGTTGGCTGTGTGACTGAGTAATAAAGGGAGATGGTGGAGGGCAAACGAGTAGGCAACGAAATGTGTCCAGATTGGAATGGTACCTTGTGGATCTGGTTTGTGATGTTACGAAGGATGGTCGGGACAGAGAATGGTAAACTCGGACCATGAGACTATCAAGGAAGGGTTGATCGGATATGGGTCTGGGCAGACTTGAGTGTGTTTAGAATAGATGAACGTGAGTAGGATCTGGTGAGACATTCGGGAAGTCTGACAGTGATGAGTGTCTAACAGGAGGGAAAACAGGTCTTAGGTATGGACGAGTTCAGGATGGTTTACGTGGTATGCATTCAGACAGATTAGCTTGGGTAACAGACTAAGGCACAACATGGTTGGGTTCAGATTGACAGACAGATGGATGGACTGAACGGTACTACACAAGGTGGAATAGCCTGAGAAGTGGTCTGTACAACAAACTGGTCAAGTCAGAACAGAATGTAGTATGGCTAGAACGTACCATTGAGCTGGTTCCTGGAACAGACAAATCGAATGTGCTAAGGTACATGAATTTATCATTGATTATGTTCTGGTCACGTACAATTGTTAGAACAAAATGGTTAAGTTGCTAGATAGATAGTTTAGGGTGCCTGATGTGAACGGATGACCGAATTCGGACTAAGGAAAGAGCTGGAACGTAGTCTGACTAAGTGTTTGGCATGCCCAAGGTCAAACTTAACAGTATATGACCAATATGTCTATGAATCGTGGTTTGGAAACTCTTATAACCATTGGTGATAAAGACCGAGTCTAAGGTTTATTAAGCTAGAGCGTTTCGTAAGGACTGTTCTGGCACCCAACCGCGGGATTACCAGGTAGGGGTGTCACATTTTGGTATCAGAGCCACGTTAGCTCTAGGGCTGATTGGTTCTAGGACAAGCTATGGTGCGTGTTGGGAGTGCATGGAATGGTTTAGTGTAGGAAAAAGTTAAGTAAGATGGTAAATACTTAATGGACTGATGAACTTGATGCGAAGGTAAGTTGATCTTACTTGGTAAAGAAACCGACTTACATATTGGCGAGAGCTGTATGTGATGGTAAAGGCGTGACAATTAAGTTGGTTCTCACTAACCGAGTGGAAAGTCATCAGATATGACTAAGATGTGGAGCTACTGTATATGGAAAAGGATGCAGTGAGACCGTAATGGACTGAGAACTGAATGTCATTAAAAATGGCTAAGTATGAAAAGGACTCAAGTCATTTTCTGGATAAATCTAAATATGTGAATTCGGGAAGCACTGAGAATAAGAAGTTTGTGAAAACGGCTAAGGACAAGAAGTCCATGGAATTGAGTAAGGACAGAAAGTCATTGGACATGATTAAAGAGGTCTGGTCAGCAAATATGGGAAAAGGACGTGGAAACATTGAACTGGGCTGCAAACTGAAACTCATTGAAATTGACAAGTATGGAACAATTGAAGAATGGTCTGGATATGGCTAAGGATGAAATGTGGAAAGGACTAAGGATAACTAGTCTGCGGAATTGGCTGACTAAGTGTGGAAACAAGGAAGTCACTGGATGTATTTCAGTATGGACATGAATTAGGAAAAGAACTAAGTTCAGGAATGTCTATGGAATTGACTAAGTCTGGGAAGTTATGGAAATGACTAAGTGGGGGAGTCGAATGATGATTTCCAAGTTCTGGTACATGAAAAAGGTAAGGAAAGACGGGTATTAGAATTGTGTGATGGGACATAATAAGCGAGTCCAGGTTGTACAGAAAGTGTAGTTCGGAAGTGGATCCAGATGAAGGTGTATAGAAGGGTACGTAGATGTATCATGCAAGTTGGTTGTTGCCGCTGTGCAAGCAAAGTCTTCGAAAAAGGTGTACTATAGATGTGTAAGGATGCTTTTGATGCGTCTTTTTAGTGATGTGGTAGTACGGAGGAGATGAATGGGAATTTTCCAAAAAGATGCAAAAGCATGTAAGCTCCGATGGGTAATGAGCTATAGTTCACTAGAATGATTGGACTTGTTCAGAGTAAGGTTCTAGACGATCACATAAAATGTTCCCGAGGAAGAATCCTGAAAAATGCTCTAAGGCATTGGATTACCAAAATGAGAAGTTAGGATAGGAAACTGGGTAAGTTACTGGATTACCAGAATGGTAAGTTGGAAAGGAATGGAATTTGTTTGGAACAGATTCTGACGAGGACAAGGTTTGTCTGGGAAGTGAATTATAAGTGTAGGGAAATTTCTAAGAGGTTCATGAGAGAATGACTTACACAAAAAGAGGATTACTGAAACCAGTGAAGTATGGAGACTTCATGGAAACTAGGAGAGGTTAAGGTGTCTGATGGTGTTCTGACTTATCTAGAAATAGCGGACTTGAAGGTCTGAACGTACAGTTGGAAATTCTCTGAAAAGATGTTAAGTGCTAAGGAAAAAACTGGTTTTTAGGAAATGTGAAGGGAAAGTAAAACTGTATAAGAGACTGAAAGGTGTGGTTTACCGGATGTAATGGAAATGTATTAGACATAAGCACGATTGTGGTGTGTCATGGAAGTTTGAGACAAATCTAATGGGGACCTTGGTTAGTGACAAGTATGCCAAGCCGTGATTGACTTTGGGCAGAGTGATTCTGTCAAAGTGTTAGTGACTTGTCTTGGGCGGACATAGTTTGCTAAGATGTTACTGACTATTATTGATGATTACTGTTGGGCCAAAATGAACTTGCCATGGATATGAACGCAACGTGTGTTGAGTGTGATACGATACTGTATTGATGTCTTTGGATGGATTTGGTCCGTCAAGGCATGATAGTCTGTGCGTTTTTGGGAACTTGGTGTTTGCCAAGCGTGTCTGAGTTAGCGTTTGTAAGAGCTGAGAAAGCTTGTCAGGACATGATCAGTTTCGTCAATGGGAACTCGATAGGTTTGCTATGACGCGTCTCTGTGAACATCTTGGAACCGTGGGTTGCTAAGCTGTGAATTCCGATAAGGATCATGAGTGATTTATGGAAGTAATATGGGAAAGATCTGAAAGAATTGAGAAAAATCTGTAAAAGGACAAGGAAAACTGAATAGAAAGGGATTGAGTTTGTGATAGTGGGTTGTCCTGGATTCGTTTTGGGCAAGGATTCGATTAAGTAGGGAAAGAGGGACTGGTTGCAACCTTCGTATGTTTTGGGTAATGTTTTTGTTTATTCTGTTATTTGTACTGGATTGTCAGCTTGGACAGATTCGGAGTAGTGATAGGGCAACATGCTTGGGAGTTGCGGCTTGCCAAGGCTTGCTTGGGTCAAGATTTCTGGGTAGTGCTAAGTGGTAGATCTTGACGAACTCTGTGTGCATCATGTCCTGATTTGTCCAGGCTTGATTGAGTTGATGGCCTGAGTGCAAATTTTGGTTAAGACTATTGTCTCAAGTCGTTGAGCAAAGAATGAAATGATATATGAGTTAATGAATACTGGAAGCTCTAAATAAAGGCTCAGGAAATATAAGAAGTTCTGTTAACCCCTGAACTCGAGGACGAATTCAGTTTAAGCGGGGGAGATTTGTAACACCTGCGTCACGTGGAACAGACGGATGCATCCGGATAGGACTATGGAAAGGCCGAGATGGCATGACCAAAAGATGAAAAATGGCTAAGAGGATCCGAACATACTTGGTGAATGAGTAATATCTGTGGGTTTCAGACATGGTACATGAAATTCGGACAAGACCGTGGGTTTTAAGCCAAGATCGTCAGATTCGGAGAAGGATGTCAGACTGGATAAGGGTTTTCTGATTTAGACAAGATGGTCGGACTCATACATACTGGTCGGAACTAGACAAGTAGGTCTGATTTGGACCAACATAATATATGGACCCGATTGGTCATGGGTCGGACAGGGATGCGGAATAATCAGGACAGACTGGATAACGTTCGGACAAGGTAAATGATCAGACATATTTGGTTGGGATTCAGACAAGTCCGCTCGGGATTCAGACATGTTTGGTCGGTGTCTGGATAGTGTTGGTCAAAGAATGGGTAGGTCTGGTCAAGTCCTTGTACAAACTGACTGTACCGCGGATAGAGATCTGAATCAATTTAAGTGATTGGTCTGACCAGTTTGGGTTGGAATCAGTTAGGGTTTCTTGTGACTAGGGTTTCACGAGGAATCCTATAAATATCAGGGTTTGTGACCGCCATTAAGGGGGGGGGGAATACACGAACAGAGAGAGAGAGAGTATTCACGAGAGGAATCTCTAAGGAAAAAGAAAAGCGTTTCATGAGTAAAGGGGGCAATTTTGGTCAGATTTTTGCAAGGGAAAGGAATTATCATGGTCTGTATTGGTGGTCCGGTCTAGTCGGAATAAATCTAGCTGCAAGAGGTGTCAGAAAACGCTAAGGCAAACGTGATTTTGTGACCGTGGTTTAATCTGGGCTGGTTTTCGGGCAATAGAGGAATACAAGAAAGAGGGAAAAGGGAAGATGGATGAGATTCGATGGCTATAGAGTCATGGATAGTCGATGAATGATGTATGTGGGTTCTATTCGATCTTCGACTATAATTTAAGGGTTCGATGATGGACATGACAAAAAGTTGATCGGGAAATAAGGGTGATCGAGAGGTGTCTGTATGGGTCTGATTCGTGTTTAGAGGGAGCTC
Organism: Lepidium aucheri; assembly: GCA_900406435.1. Classification (NCBI taxonomy): domain Eukaryota; kingdom Viridiplantae; phylum Streptophyta; class Magnoliopsida; order Brassicales; family Brassicaceae; genus Lepidium; species Lepidium aucheri. Next base: position 2,599 of record OVBA01007584.1, on the reverse strand, counting down.
GGATGTAATATATGAATAACCGAGTTGTCTGCCATCATTAAGTTGCCTACTCCATAGTAAAAAAAAGAACAGAAATATCAATACATATTCCTAAATATTATTCAAACTCTTAAAAAGTCCTAACTTTCACATCAAAAAGCTGAGTCTTAAAATCGCACTGAGTAAACCTCAAAATTTTTTTGTATAAGCCGAGTTTTAAATTCTTGCCGAGTAAAAATCAAAAAACTTTCTACATAACTAAGCCGAGTCTTAAAATATCAACGAGTAGACCTCAAAAATCTTTCTAGTAAATAAAACCGAGTCTTAAAATTTTGCACATCTAAAACCAAATCTTAAAATCTCGCATGTCTAAAGCCGAGTCTTAAAACCTCGCGCATAGTCTAACGAGGTTAAATTCTTGTACTTTGATGGGATTAGTTTCTTGCACTTTAACAAGATTAAATTTTTCGTACTTTGATGCGATTAATTTCTTGCAGTTTGACGTGATTAACCTCTTGTACTATGACATGACTAGTTTCTTACGTTCAGGCTGAGTTTAAGTTCTCACTAATGCAAAACATAGTTTTGTACGGAAACAGCAAAGTGTATTTCAAAACTATTGCTTTCAAGCTCATAATTTCACATCATCATTTCGAGAATTGACTATCGAACATCTTCGAGAAACTAAGTCGTAAATCTGGGTTTTACGAAAAAATACTTACAAGTTTGACTCTTGTTGAAATCTAAAGAGCGGGCCTATGCCCAAACATCCCGAGATCTAACATCTCGCTTTTATGCCAAGATCAATTTTTTGCCGAGATCAATTTCTCGTTATCATGCCGAGATCTAACTTCTTTCTGTTATGCTGAGATGAATTTCTAGCTATTATGCCGAGATCAATTTCTTGTTATCATGCTAAGATCTAACTTCTCGCTTTCATAATATTAAACCTTTGAAACTTGATTATTTTATGGCCGAGTTCAAAACTTGTGCATAAAATTTTGAGAAACAAGTCGATTCATTTTCAAATTTTTCATTTACAACAAGAGATTAACACAATCGAAATATCAAAAATAAAAATAACCGAGTTCAATTCATATTTGTTAAGTAGGAAAGAGAAATTTTTACAAAAGAGAAGCTTCAACTATTATAATCAGTTCTAACTAACAAGTCAAAGGAACCGCTGATGACTCATTAGAGAAAAGTTGAGGTGCTTCTGTGAATCAAGTCTCACCAGCTGCACAAGACGGTTTGCCAACTTCAAAAACTGGGATGACCAGATCTTTGGGATAGAGCGCCGTCAAGGTCTCACAGTTGTAAATTTCCTTGAACTTGTTCAACTCGACGTCCACATAGTCGGTGACCACTGAAGGAATAGTCACTCCCCAATTTGGCAATGACCAAAGAACGTTACTCGAGCCGGTATACTGGGCGTACGAAAGATGAGCAGCCAAGTTGTCGTCCAATTCGTTGAAGCGAGCAGCAATCCTTTTGAAATGACCAGTGAGTTATTGGCAAAGATCCTAATAGACCCTCAGCTTCTCGGCATTTATAGCCTTGTGAAGGCGAAGATCAAATTCATTCTTCATCGAGTCCAACTCGTCATGAAGCTTTGTCAAGAAGTCATTAGCCTTCTCAGTAGCCTTGAATGCAGTGCTCCGATCTGAATCAACGCAGTTTAGCGACTCTGATAAAGTCACATTCTCCTGAGTCAGCTTGAGCACATATTCTTGCTCCTGCTTCAACTCGTCCTTCAAGCGAGTGAGTTCCTCTTTAGGCGCGGTCAATCTAGACATGGCCTCTACCACCTCCAAATGAGTTTGCCCTGCTCGACTAGCAAGCTGGGCAGTCCTACAAGCGTCCTTGTCGGGATGCGCCATAAACCTCTCTCAATCAAAAAAGACATAGTCCAAATGGCAGATTAACTAAACAAAATAATGATACCAAACTGTCAGAAACTAAAAATAAACGACTAAAGTGACGAGAGGAAAGAAACTAAGTACTAACCATGAAAAGTAGGTATGCAGCCTGCTCGTATTCTTCCCTATTCACCATTCGGTCAGGAGGGGGAAGAAGGTCCAAAGAAGACCTGATATGTCGCACCGGGTCCATGCAGCTGATAACATGGTTTTCTCGGTTTCTAAGCTATCAAATCATTGAGCAAAGTGGAAAGTAAGAGAGTGTCGAACCAATACTCAGAATAGCATGCAATCAACCTATCTGTAACCCTAGTTCTAGTTCAGCTGCCTACCAATCTGTCACAAAGGCAAGCTATGGTTTTCAAGATGAGCTTACAATCTAGCAAATAGGACAAAAAACACTAAAAGACAAAATAAAACAGAGCATGATCATTTAAGAACAGAGACATCATCAATAAACAGAGCATAAACGATTAGATAAGATAAACAACGAAAACTAAAATGANTAAAATGAATCTAGAGGATAGGGAGGGGTTGATCGGCGGATAACTCGCCGAGCCAACAACGCCGAGCTATATAAAGCGAGCTCTAAACCGGGAAAAGGTAGATCAGGCCACTCTCGTGGTGAAGACCCCTTTCCGATCCGGTATATCCATTACGACGCTAGCCGCAATCTAACCGGATCTGAAGCATGAAGTCCT
>OVBA01007583.1:0-14230 GCA_900406435.1 Lepidium aucheri | reverse complement strand
ATGACCGAGCTTAAGGTCGATCTCTCCCTGATCAAGAGAGATCTGATTTGGTCCAAAACCTAAAGCTAGTGCTAAGGGAATCGGAGACCAAGTATCATATGAGAGATGGTTTGATCCACCGAAGAGAGATCTAGCATGTGGATCGGTCATTAGATGTATTGGGTTGGACTTTAGGCTTTTGATCCGGCATGATCGCGGCTAGCGTCGTAATGGATCGGCCCGATCAGAAAGGGGTCTTCACCATGAGGATGGATGGATCTAGCTTGTCCCAGTCTAGAGATCGCGAGGTTGGATCAGCGAGTTTACCACCGATAAATCACCTCCTATCCTTTAGATTCATGTTTATTTTCCTAGATTTATCTATTGTCATTATCTTGCTCTGTTTTGTGATCGTTTCTCTGTTTTTGAATGTTTTGTTCTATTTTTATTTTGTCTCGTAGTTTATTTTGTCTTTTGTGCTAGTTTGAGAGTTCACTAGAAATATAACCTATCTTTATGATAGATTGGTAGGTTTTCTGAACTAGAATCTGGTATAAGATAAGTTGCTTACAAGTATTCATTGAGTATTGGTTCGATTAATCCATCTACTTTCCACTACCCTTCAATGATTTGATTCCATAGACCAAAAATCTTGTTATCAAGCTTTCAAAAGATAGCAAACCAAAAATTCAAAAGTTCACTATGGATACTAGACACAAATGTAACTAGACTCAATCCTATATGAATGCAATGCAACTACATGAACACTCTATTTTTATTGTTTTTGAAAAAGATTTTTGATTTTTTTATTGTGCTTTTCTATGCCTTATATAATAGGCATGATGAAGAAATATGCAAAAGAAAAATCTTAATGGATTTTTATATGTCTTACATAAATGCATGATCTAAATTTAAAATCAAACTAAGAACATAGAAAATAGGGTTAAATGACTTCTAGATCCTCCCGTAAACTTAAATAACACAGTCTCTTGTGTGCATAGAAGTTGGAAGAAGAATCCTAGACCAACAGCAAAACTAAACAAAGAAAAATGCAACGGTATATACATTGGTATGGTTAGAGTGTGGTACTTTCCAGAGTGCAGTTGGGCACGTTCAGGTGTGGCTCAAGGCTGGACTCGCGACGCTATACTTCGAGTTATGCAGTAGACTCGGCTATTTTTGGCCCGTCTGGGCTGAAATCACTTGGGCCATTTGACCAAACAGATTCGAGTCGTGTTCTCCTGATTCTTAGAATCCCAACCCTTATTTCCTTTATGTTCAGTGACTATCTCAGAATCCTATGGATCATTCTCTTTCATGAAAAACATTCAAAGACAAGAAACACACACATATATATATATATATATGTGGAGTCGGTTTAGTGTGAAAAGATAAGAGCTTAATCCTATTAATCATCAATTAAATTTAGTGATTAAGCAAATAGGTCTAAGCTAAAAGAATCAGAGCATTTGGCTAAGATGTTGGGTGATGTACTGGAGTGAACTTTGTGAGCAATAGGGGATCAAGACATAATACTTCAGTAGTTGTCCCCTTTTGGCATCACTCACTCAGTACATCACCACAAAAGGATATAAACATTTCACTACTCAAGTAAGGCCCTCACCACAAAAGGATATAAACATTTCAATACTCAAGTAAGGCCCTCAGTAAAGTCTAAGGCATGTGTTGGGCACAACTTGAGAAGTCAACTCGAATTTGGAGCTACAAGTTCTATAGTTCTTTAGCCATAAATCCCAAAACTGGACATGATGTCTTCGACTTGCAATTTCAAGTTCAGCTAGTTCTTGGCTCGTTAGGGTTCAACATTCCCTAATTGCTGACATAGCATTTGGTCCAATGAAGCTCAGAACTTGAAATACAGATAATCCAACCACAAGAAAAACTAGAAAAATATTAAAAAGAAAGAAAAGCAAAAATCTTAAATCAAGTATATTTAGAGAGGATATGATTGAGACTTTCTCCCAAGTGAGCTTGTTTAGAGTCTCAAGCTCGACTATTCACACGTATTGATTAGTGTGGTTGTAAGAGAGGAACCAAAGTCCTCTCCTCATCATTCTCAGCAACATGATCAATGACTTACTTAATGACAAAGCTTTGGCCTTCGATGGTTGGCCTCTTTGAGTCCCCGTTCGGATCGAACTCCAGCTTTATGTCCTTTTCAAGAGGAAGCTCAATAGTCTGGTTCTTAACATCAATCACTGCCCCAACTGATGCCAAGAAAGTCTGCCCAAAAGCAGTGGATCTTAAGGCTCTTCATCCATGTTTATTACAATAGAATTTGTAGGAACCTCCACATTGCCTACCTTAATAGGCAAATCCTCCAGCAAACCATGAGGGGATCTTGTGGTCTTGTCAACAAGGATTAGATATAGCTTGCATGACTAGTAATCATTAAATCCCAGTCTCTTTGCCACAGTAAGAGGCATCAAGCTTATAGTATGACATAAGTTTTTCTTGAAAGTTAGATGGCCTAAAGAACATGATAGAGTGAATGTTCGTGGATCATCAAGATTTTCCTGAGTTATGCTTACTTGACATAAGGCTTTGCACTCAAAGATTTCCAACGCTGTTCCTTCTCTCCCCTTGGTTCTTTCCTTTATAGTTGCCTTGAGGTACTGCTGATACTAAGGAATAAGTGTAAAGGTATCCAGCACTGGAACTTTGATCTCAACTTCTCTCATCTGCTTATCAAAAAGTTCTTTGAGTATCACAGCGTGGTCCTTCTTTAGACGCACAGGAAAAGGTGCCTGAGGCATTTTTGGGTTTTGAGCTGAAGTGTTATTCAAGTCCTTAGAAGAAACAGACTTTTGGACGTCTGAAGGCAAAACTCGCAGTAGATCTCGAGTTATAGGTCCGATTTCTGCTACTCGAGATGATTTAACAGCTTTCTTATCCTCCCATTCTTGTATCACACTGTCCTCGGTGTTGTCTACAACTTCGGTGTTTGGAAGTAGAAACTTACCGCTTCTTAGAGTAATGGATTGAGCGTATACTCTTCAGATTCTTCACTGCTTTACCTGGTAGTTGCCCAGTAGTCTTCATGGAAGAAGGCACTTTTTGTCTCTCCACATACATTGAGACTCTCGAATTTGTAGTTTAGATCATTATAGGAAGCATCTATCTTGTGATGTACCTCGCCAAATTTCTTAGTCAACTCAACTTCTTGAGTAGTTTAGCCTTTAAAAGTTTACTGTAACAAGTCCATAACTTCAGGTTGCTTAGGCTGAGTAGGCATTGAAGCTTAAGGCATACGTGCCATTTGAAAGCTTTGGTGGTATTGCTCCTTAGGAATCCAAGCCTTGGTCTGAGGTCCAGGTGGATAGACTTGATCCTGAGGATTTGCCGCATTTGTGCTCTTGTAAGAAATGTTTGGATTCTGCTTGTAATTGTTCCATGGCCTGTGACCACCTTGATTCTGAACAAAGCATACTTCTTCAACCTGGTCTTCCCCTTCTTCCTGATCATGTTCTTCTTCAAATATCATGTTGACGTATTTCTCTTGTACCATGAGCAACTTATCCAACTTCTCATTCAACAATTTAATCTCCTTTCTGTTCACGGAGTCTGAATCAGCCATGCCCCACATATTTCTGTCAAAGTCTTCTCCAGATTGACCATCGGCTTGTGCAAGGTTCTCAACTGAATCCCAGCCCTCATTAACATCTTTGTTTAGAAAATTCCCATTGCTAGCAGTATCCAAAAATATGTAGATTTTTGAGAGAATACCACGATGGAGATTGCTAAGCAGTGATTCAGTGCTAAAGCCATGGTGAGGACACTGAGTTTGGTATGTTTTGTACCGCTCCCACAGCTCAAAGAAGGATTTGAAATTTTTTTGGACGAAGCTGGAAATCTCATCGTGGAGTTTGGCAGTCCGAGAGTTGTAGAAAAACTTGGCGAGAAACACCAATTTACAGTCAACCCTAGAAGTGATAAAGCCCTGTGGTAGATGCTTCTCCTAGACGTGCTTTGTCCCCAAGAGAGAATGGGAACAACCTCAACTTAAAGGCATCTCCAGTGACTTAATTAATCTTAGTTAGGCTACAAATTCTTTCAAACTCTTCCAGATGATCTAGAGGATCTTCCACCGCCAGTCCATGAAACTTATGGTTTTGGATCATGGAGATGAGACTGCTCTTGATCTCAAAGTTATAATTCTGGATGGTAGGAGGAAAAATCCCATGGCACTGAGTGTGAGTACTAGGTGAATCCCCAGCTCCAATTTGAAAGGGCCTCTTCGTGGGAAACTCTTGATCTCAAAGCAATCATGTGTGTGATCCTTCAAGTGAAGTCATTTCTGCTGAATGTTCGAGTTCACTATGATGGTAGTTTCTCTGGTCGCCCAACTCGCGTGGTAATCTGTCAATGTTTTCAAGAAGAAGGAGAAGATTTTGGCTGCCTTCAAAGTGCGTCTGCATGCAACAAGATAGTTCAAATAGACGTGGCACTCGGCCTTGGTGTCGAGCGGAGTAACACAGTTGTAAGTTCAGCCTGGAACAAAATGGCAAAGGCAGACCAGATTTAACGAGGAATGGAAGAATGAACTTGATCTCAGAAAGTCTAAAATCTTAAATATAGCTAACAAACACCCATTTGGCAACGACGCCAATTTGGTAAGAAAATCTTACCATATTTGTCAAATCCTATTACACTAAGATGTCGATAGAGTATAATAGGTGCCAATCCAATTGGGAGTGTAACTAGCAATCATAATATGATAGACTACTCTAATTCAAGCCAATCAATTCAATGGTTTTGTTATCTATCAACGTAAATGAGCAATTTAAACAACGAGAAACAAAAATATAAAGCAACCAAGCAAAACAAAAATCTATTTAAGAAATTAAAAGCAATGGAATATAGTGCAGTAATATTAAATCGCAGGTAAACAGAGAATCAAGCACCACAAAGTATTATGCATCGGATGAGAAAGAGGAGTTCTTAAGGTGCGGAGATCATGGACCAATGTCTCACTTATATCTACTAAATCGCTTAACAAAAATAAAACATAGTGGATCTCTAGGAAACTAGTTCGTAACTACTTAATCCACTCTAGTGGCAAAAAATCTTAGAAAAAGCTATCAACAGACCTTATCAACATAAGCGTTTAACAACCTAAATGTTGTAAAACAACAATTTAAACAGCCTAATAAACACTTTAGAAATTCAATCTCTGTAGCTAAGGATGTAAATCACTAAGACGATTAAAACAGATAATTCCTCAAACACTTTTCAGGTGCTGGAATGTCTAAGAACATATTTCAATTAATCAGAAGGAAATAAGTATTAACAGCACCGAAACAGAAGAGATCTAAACTATCCTACTCTTAAGCGACCTAGAAGACTTAAGATCTATGGTGGTCTAATTCATTCCATCAAGAACCCTAGCTAATCTACTCAGACAGATTGACAAATTTTGTTGCTCTATTAACACACTCAAGGCTAGCTCTATGAAATCAGTCAAAAGATAAAACCCACATCAGATTATAAATCAAATTGATATAAACATCAAAAAATGAAAATAAATCAAACAGAATCATACCTTGGCAGCCAAACTCATGCCTTGTTCATATCAAATCATCAATAACACCACAACTCCACCATAATTATAAGATATGTGATTACAAATTCAAGTAATCAAATTACATATACCAAATAGTCACATCCATAACACTATGAACGACTCAAAATTAATTAAGAGTAAGGAAATCAAAGCTTACACAATCAATCAGCAACAAGAACTCGAGAATCTGAATTTAGTCTGCAGTAGAATAAAAAAGACAAACAAAAGATCTAGTAAGCAAGCTCACACACAAGAATAATCATTAACAAATCAGTAATAATCAATTGGAGTCCAACATTTACAATAATCCTACAATCGAATTTCAAAAACTAAAATTTGAATACCTTGTGTCTCAAAATTTCACCTAAATCTTCCTGTAGAAGAGAAAAATATACACATTACAATCGATACCCAAAATCAAAATCAAAAGCATGAAAACTAAACCAAATTCAGCAAAAATCGAATACCTTTGCGATATCACCATGATATTGAAGTCTCAAGTCTGAAGAGAACACTAACTATCGATGGCGACAGAGAATTGAGGAATAGGTTCGAAGGTAACATTAACTATCGAAGAGGGAAAGACTAATTGTTCAGAAGAAGGATTCAAATCCTAGATTCGATGATTAAGATAGAAACCCCAAAAAATCCAGAGAATCAGAGAAAACCAGAAAGAAAGAAAAAGATACCAAAACAAGAAATAGAGAAAGACGACTAAGAAATCGAGACTAAGAAAGTTAGATCGAGATTCAATCGGCTAGAATTGAGATCGAGATACTAATTGAGCCACCTTTTATAGAGAGTAGAAAGACAGAACCCTAATTTTTTTATTTTGTTCCTTTTGTCGATTTTGTTCCTTTTGGTGATAATCCTGAAATGACTTAGACAAATTTTAGGACTATTAAAATGGTCAAAAGGAAAAAATATCTCAATACATATAACATAACAATTTTGATATCTAATATGTTATTATACAATGATATGTAACACAAATATTAGGCGCGTATACAACTAGTTTTCCAGCTTATGATAATATAGTGTTTTATAAATTTTAAGTGTTCTCGAAAAGTACACAACAGCACAACAATGTAAAATGCTATAATGAACTGCTATGAATACCATGATTTCTTATAGTGAGCTAATGCATTCCCTATTTTCACCTGCGGAAGCGAGTCAAATCATGGTTGTTCCACCTTGTCCTAATAGGAGTGACAAGTGGTATTGGACTGACATAAAAAGTGGAAGGTACACACTGAAGAGTGGAGCTTGGCTTAACTCTAAACCCATTATGTGGACAGAGCCAACATCACCAGATGTTTAGAGGTTGAACAAACTAAAAAGTAGTGTATGAAAAATGAAAAAGCTTCCTAGGATTAAAATGTTTTGTTAGAAGGTTTGCTAAGGTGCAATAGCAGTTGCACTTTGTTTGCAAAACAGAGGACTACAAGTCAATTTGATATGCCCTATTTGAAAATCTAGTGCTGAATATATTTTTCGTGCATGATTTGAATGCGAGATTAGCTCAATAAGCATGGGAAGAGGTATCGTTTTTCTCTTTACCACAAGGTGTCGATAGTACTATTGAGAATAATATGGATTGTCTTATTACCAAGACTAAAGCTACTTGTGGAAACAATGATCAATGGCACGTCATACCATGGACTTTATGGAATGTTTGGAAACAGCGGAATGAAGTGATCTTTGATGGTAAATGATGTTAATGGTAAAGTCCTTGTGGCCAACTCAATTGAAAAGGCACATTCGTGGGAGTTAGTAAACAAATCAAAGTCTCTGAAGGAAAATAAATCCAAAAACAGAGAAAGAATTACATCGAAATGGAAAAGGACACAAGAAGGAGTTTTGAAATGTGATTTGAGTGTACTTTGGGTCAACACATGATTAGATGCCTTGGTTGGGCTATTCAAAGCATCATTGACCTTCGATGTCGTGACATCAAAATCGAGATAGAAAGTAAAGATGTAGTCCTTGAGCTGGAAAATCCTAATCTTTGGTCAAGGTACAGAACCCTTTTGGAGAAAATCAAGAGAATGCTTCAACAGTTTCAGTCATGGAGCATTTCCTTATGTGACATGCAAGCGAACACAGCACCACAGAAAATAGCTAGGAATGTTACCCATGAGAGTAAGCTGGTTTTGTATTTAGCTGCATGTGATCTTTCCTGGTTACGTACAACCTTTGAGGAAGATCGACGACAGTGATCCTCGATTTTGGGTCTCAAAGCTTTGTACTCTTTTGTTTTTCGCCTCTCTTTCGACAAGTTTGATTATGTTAGCTTTTGATTCTTATTGTTCCCATTTTGGAAATTTTAATATATATAGTGAAGTTAAAAAAGTTCATAATTTTGATAATTTTCTAATATTCCATAAATTCATCTGGAAAAAAAGATCTAGAGAAAAAAATCATAGCTAGTTTTAAAAAGGTTGTTTAGGTAGATAATATATTAGTTTGTATTAATTAAGTAACAGGTATAAGTTTTGTTTAATTAGGAGAATGTTAGCTATGATTTAAAGGTTTTGATTGGTAACTACATAATTGCCTAATGGTGTAATCTGATGTGATTCTGCCAAATTTCTGCAAGTTTTCATTCTGCAATATATGATTATGCAATTTTTTGCAACTTTATTTTATTTCTGACATTAGGCGATTATTCCACTTTATCAATCAGAACCAAAGAGTTGACGAAAATGCGTTTGAGTTATACACTAATGTGCGCCAAACTTGATGAACTAATATGTTGTATTAATGATCAATATATCTCAATTAGTAATAGAAGATTTTGTTCGATCTACTCGTATTACATAAGGTATTGTTATTTGTTAATTGTTACATGTAAAACTATAAAGGAGATAAATTGCATTTATGACTTTGTTCCCAAAAAGTGGAAACATATGTATTTGGAGGAAAAAAGGGCAATATTAGAAGGTAAATTAGGAGATCTTCAATCTATATGCAAATTTTTTCTTAAGCATTAACATTTAGAAGAAAAATGAGAAAGAAAATAAAATGTAGACTTAAAGGATAAAGAGTTGAGTTAAGTGTAAGGATCGACAAGGTAGGTGAGTTAACAAGATGTAATAAATGTTATTGTAAATGTTAAACCTTTAAGCAACAAATGAGTTGCATGTTTTTGGTTTTAAATCCTTCTGTATGTATATTTTATGACAAAATTGGTTGGACTACAAATTAATAGAACATCAAACGAGGAAAATTTGGGTGCTAACTTAGATTTATAGTTTTGCGTGCTATCTTGAATAACCTAAGTGGAACGAATGTATTTGAAATGACCTAAGTTGAACAGATGTATTTGAAATGTCTAAATTCCAAGGTTTTCACTCTACATTATACTTGTTATCTAGTTAATATGACATTCCGAAGTGATGAAGCATAGTTTAAACATTGTGCATAAAAATTGGCATGGTGAATGATTTAGATGTTTAGATGGAAAACTAGACATAATTGCTAATGTAGGAGGTACATGACAAGAGGAGTAATGACAAGCTATAATGATAATTAGGAAGATGGTGCAAACATAGGCGCTAAAATAATCTTTGGCGTGATGAAACATAGTGGTAACAATGTGTGTAAAAAATCAAAATTTAGTTGCTAACATGGAATTCCATATGTAGATTATGATATGAAGTATTTAGAATAAGAGAAGGGGTTACATAACAAGATGACTAACAAAAACATATAATAGAAATTGGGAACCTAAGTGCCGCATTATAATATTATTTTAAAAAATAATTAGCGATTACAATTGCACATAAACTAAAAACGCAGAGAAACTTCATAATCTTAAAATTTCTTCTAAATTTCAATCCTTGTTTATGCAGTTCATACTCCGAGTGAGAGAAATGAAACTGAGTTTTTAAGTTGTTCAACTAAGTTTCAAAGGCGGCAACCTTGAAGCTAAAAATTAAAACTAAGTTTGAGAGAAACAACAAATATCATGTAACTTAACAATTAAAAGATAACATAGCTTGAATTTGTAAAATGTCGGTTGAAAATCAAAATAGGTTATGTTATCATCTAACTGAACAATTAAAAGATAGCTTGCCAAACTTGGGAAGTTGAAAGATGGAAGTTTCAATCTAAGTTAGAGAGAAAAAACAAAATATCATCTAATTTAACAATTAAAAGATAACATAGCGAATAATAATCAAGAATGCACAACTTGTAAAATGTTGGCAGCAAATCGAAATAGGTTATGTTATCACTAACTTAACAATTAAAAGATAACAAAATAAAAACTGGGGAGTTGAAAGGTGGAAATTTAAAACTAAGTTAGAGAGAAACAAAAAAATATCTTCTAACTTAACAATTAGAAGATAACACATGTTTAGAATGCAAAACTTGTGAAATGTTGGCTGAAAACCGAAATAGGTTATATTTCTGCTAATTTTGAGTGAAACTTAAGAGATAGCAGAAGGAAACAGAGTAAATAGATGAAAAGTAGGTTCTTTACTTAGCATATAACATGGAAGCTAAACGATAACAGTTATCCACTACACAATACAAATAGCACTTGCCCGTTTAGGAAGGATGACTTCAACAAAAATGAAAGCGCAAAGTGTACAATTAAAACCAAACAGAGAACGTTTACATTTAAAATGAAACTTAGCTGATAACGGAAGTAAACAGTTGAAAATCAGTTGAAAGAGTCAGCAAATGTTACTAAGAAGATAACACAAAGGAAAAATGTTAACCGATTAAAAGTAAAAATATGTAGAGCACTTTGCCGATTGCAAAGGATGACCTCAAAGTAGTAATAGTCAATAAGATTGAAGGTAACATGTAACAAAAAATATTGAATTTGTAAGACAACAAATAGAAAATGTCAGAGATAGACTTGAAATGCCACTGAAGCATAAAGTAAAAAAATGGAAACAAACCCAAAAAATCACTTCTGAAACCCTATAAAACCTAAATCGATTATCTAAGAACGAATAACAAATCAACTATGAAGTCAAGGAAAAGCAAAATCAAAACACCATAACTACATTAGGTTGTAAGCCATTTAATAAATGGTTATGTTGTATAATCTGAAATCCATTTAGATCTATATATCTAAAAATATTAAATGGGTTTTTAACCCATTTATTAAATGAGTTTTAACAAAATCAGATGGTTATCCACTTAGACCCATTTATTAGATTTGAATATATTTAGCAGAATAAATGAATTATGTAAATAGAAACTTTTCATGCATATTCATTTGTAAAAATGGGTTTTACCAAAAAAATTTCTTCAGTTTTTTTAAACTGCGATTTTACTGCTATTTTATTTTTTGGAAAAAAAATTCCAGCCAAATTTTTTTCAAACCTTTTTTCTGTCAAATATTTTTTGGCGAGAAAATTTTTGGCTGGAAAACCAGTTTTGGCGAAAAAAATGTATTGGCGGGAAAAAAATCAAAGGTATTTTCTTCTTTCTCTAGAGATTTTGTTGTATTAATTTAGGATTTCCCGATTTCAATGACCTCCAACTCTACCATTGTCGGTAATGATTTCCAAATGAGTTATTACAACTGTTATTTTTTGTAATAATAAGTTTTTATGAATTAATTTTTGTTTTTTTAGTAGTTTTTATTCTGAATTCTGTATATAAGATAATTTATGTCGTTTTCAACAAAAATAAAAATTATATTTTTAATATTATTGGATATGTTAAAATGAGTTAAAATAAGTTAAGTATATTTAAATGGATCTAAATGAGTTTAAATGAGTACAAAACATTTAAATGGGTTTGAATGAGTGAGTTTAAATAGGTATAAAGTTAAATGAGACTAAATGGGTTTAAGATTAAATGGGATGAGTTTAAAATGGAATGAGTCTAAATAAGTGGATTTTACCAATATTAACACCCATAGATCTACAAATAGAAGAAACAAACAACAGAGGAAGAAGAGATAAAAAAGAAAATCACAATCATACGTACCCAATATATAAAAAATTACGAATGCATATTGTGCTTGTCTCTCTCATCAGTTGGGACATTTTTAGAAAGAATAAGACCATCCCAATAGAAAAGAGAAGGTGGATTTCTTAAAATTAAAATGTTATTATTTTAATATTAAAATTTTACGTCCAATCATTGTTTTACACTTTATTTATTGGGGTTCTTAAATATTAGAGAAAGGTTCTTAAAATGGAAACTTTAGAATATTTTTTTCTCCTTTTCCTTAATTATAGTATTATTTTAATAACTTTTGATTATTTTATTTTTAAAAACCCTTATTAAGAATCTCCCTTTGGAGATGCTCTAATAAACATAGTCACTTATATCTAGATATAGATATGTTATATACCTAATTAAAGAAATTTTGGTGCCATTGAGCCAAAACTCTGTTTTTAAAAATAGTTTATGGTAAAAGAGAAAAATGTCAATCATACATGGAACTTACAAAAAATTTCAAATTAAACACCAAACTATCATAATTTCAGATTAAATTATGTATTCTTTGTTGAATTTTATTAAACCTCTGAATTTTGTGTTGATCGAGCCGATTTACTCAAACGCTAAATCGTTTAACAGAGTTTACTAACCTTATTTAATTATGTAAATAGAGTTTGTTAAGTAAAACAATATAATACGTTTTGATTTATCTAAAATTGGTTTTCTACCCGGTTTTTTGTTGCTTGGTTCATTAATTGTATAAGTTTCTTCTTTAGTTAGAACATATTCCTTTTTATGCTCAATTTTATTCTTCCTCTGCTCATCTTTCTTCTTCTTCTGTAACAGATCCATTTTTCATGATGAAATGAAAACTGATAGGTGAAAGCCAACCTAAATCAAAGAAGAAGTAAAACAATAGGTACATTAAATGAACTAGAGAATTAAAGAGAGGAAAAACAATTTGGGAATTAACATCATCTTTTATTGGTGTTAAAAAAATTTAATGGATAATTTATATTTTATGTAGATTATTTTTAAAAGAGTGTAAATCAACATTAGATTGTGTCAATCTTATTTAATTGATATAAATCAATATAAAATATGGTCAATCTTATCTAGTTAATGTAAGAATATATACTATATTTTTTTTTGTCAACATTGTGTCACAACTGGCCGATCCATTAGCCAAATTCTTACATAATATAGATAGTAGAATACGGTCTCTGAATGTGCAAGTGTACCTGCCTTTAGTGGACTTACCATCTGTCATTAAATTAAAGACAACTTGCATGTAAAAATATATTAATAATATCATTTATTATAAGCGATGTTTAACCACATATTTTATTATATTAAAGAGTATGTATTTAGGACAATTACTTTGAGCTTGTAAAAAATACATTTTTTAAAGTTTAGATCCTTAATAATTATGAATAAATCAAGAAAGTTAATAAACTTTTTTTAACCTATATCGGATCAAGTATTTAATAATCAATCATATTTAATTGAATATTTGATTTTTTTTAATAACTATTTTTACTCATACTTTATTTTATTATATTTTTATAGAAAAAAATAACATAACAAAATTTTATGAAAAAATTTAGATTATTTTTGTTCATATATTATGTTTTAAGTTTTTTAAAATGGATATATGTTGCTCAATATAGAAAAAACTACGTAAATAGAATATGTTTATATTATATATAAGTATATGTATCATTATAAACAAAAATAATTGTACAACAAATTGAAGAAGACCATATATAATAAAAACAATTTCTATTACATATTTCAGTGCATTATTTGTCTTTATATATACATATAATATTTTTAATATTAATTTATGAGATATATGTTTACTTTATTGAGCATATATAAGTTTTGACTCCTAAGCAATGACATATACAAATGAAACTCTTAAGCAATCACATATTACAAATAAAATATGTATGAAAATAAATAAATTGTGCAAAATAAGATAAAAAATAATATTATATAAGTTATTTTATTTAATTATTATGGTTATTTTTATAAATTTAGATATATTTAGTTTATAGAAATAGTAATATGATAAAAATTATAGATAAAGAGTTAGAAAAAAATAGAATTTTGCACACAAAAATATAAATTTTAGTGCATATATAACTTTTATGAGATTATATAAGTATTAAAAAACAGGGGTTAGAAACATTTTTATAAATCCAACAAATGATTAAAAAGGGATAAGAATAATAAGAATATATAATATTACTATATAAACATTTGATATTTGATATTTGTATAGTTACATATAACTTTATATAGTATTATTTGCTTATACGATATTAGTGGTGCTATACATAACATTTATGGTAGTGTAATAATATTTTTTTGTCAACCTTACTACATTTTTTAACCATAATTGGATTAACAAGACTCAATCCATAGCTGTTGGTACCAGACCCAAAAGTCTGAAGAGGCCCAATAACGAAGAACAAAAGATGGTGGGCCGAGCCGAGCAGGTGGCAAAGCGAGCCTCATAACGTCCGAGGGGCGAGCACGCGAAGCCGGGAGAGCGTAGCCGACTAAGCGAGCAACCAATCTCCACGGAGCTCGCCTAAAATCAAGGAGGAAATCTCGGAGAATCTCGAGAGGATCTTCTCCAAAACCCTAGAGCAAAAGCCTATAAATAATAGTCCAAAATCTAGGAATAGGGAGAAGAAAAAACGGGAGAGAAAAATCTTAGAGCTTGAAAGATTTCTTTCGCCCTCA
>OVBA01007582.1:0-14230 GCA_900406435.1 Lepidium aucheri | reverse complement strand
CCGAATAATGCTCGGTTCCAAAATGGGTATCAAAATTCTATACCCGAAATATCCAGACCCGATCAGGTAGTATCCGGAACCGACCCGAATACCCGAATGCCCAGGACTAGAAATGAGAATGCCAGCAAAATTCGTCCTAACTAGTTATTAAAATTTATATTAATAATTCAGCAAAAAATATAAATAAAAAATCATAAAGATATGGAATAGGAAAACTAACCAATTAGGTAATTGACATCAAGATTTTCGGCAAGCAATTCATTATAATATACGAACTCTAGACCAAATAAATAAATTTGCAAAGGATGAGTTGTACTAACCGAAGTTGTGTAGAAAAATGATATCTTGAACTTATGTGAATTTGTCTTGAAAGACTTGGTTGATGGATCTACTTGAAAGTTACTAATTACTTTAGTGTCACTTAATTCAAAAGAGGACCGAATTTCTCAATCATATCCTTCCTCACCGTACTATGTATTTTTAACTATAAAATAAATAAAAAATATTATTTCTTGCAATATTTTTGAACTAATTATAGATTTGTATATAAGTGCATGATAAATAACAACTTACTTGATCATCATTCAAAACTAATTCGATTTTCATATTTTGGTAAAAACCTTCCAAAGTCTAATGATATTGACTCTGATCCTACAATGTGAACTTACTAGTTTGATAACTGAAATAGAACTGAAAACCATGTGTTTTCTGCCATTGCAAGTATTTTCAGGCAATGTATCACATCTACTTTATATAAAGGATGCGATTCATTCTAACCTAATTTAGACTGTATAAATTTTAGCATAATATATTATCATAAATTTTTGTAGATTTGTTACGAATTTAGAAAGAAATTTTAGCTGTATTTATATATATAGCTACATTATAGTATCTTATATCAATATAGATTGATTTTACATTAATTTTATTTAGCTTCGGAATTTCGAATTTATTCTAACATATTTGTTTAGATTTATAAATAGATCTTAAAAATTAATTACGAAATAAACAGACTTTATGTCGTAGATCTCTTTTTAATTACTCTTCTATATATTGATGAAATTTAATCTCGAATATTTAAATTTAGGTTAATGAGTCATTATAATTAATTTGAATTTATTAGTTATATATCATTATAATAACCTAAATTTATGTCATAGATTCCTTATTAATTATTTTTTATATAGAAATTTTTTTAATATCGAATATTTGAATATAGATTTATAAATCATTATAATTAATTTGAATTTATTACTTATAAATTATTATAATAACATAAATTATCTTGTAGATTCCTTATTGACTACTTTCCAATATATAGAAGATTATATTCGATTTGAGTTTATTACAATAAATGTAATATTCGAGAATATTCGAATTAGGTTAATAAATCCTTATAATTTACTACGTAATAAATGAAAGTTTTATAATGGATAATCATACAAATTTTGTAGATTACAATGATTTATAAAAAAAATTCATAACGAGTAATTAAATTATTTGAATACTATATATTATTTTTTAATTTAAATTTATTCTTTAAATATAAAATCAATCATGATCTGATCAATAAATGTATGATCTAATCAATAAATACGTAAAAGTGAAGATGATTTTGCCAAAATACCCCCACTAAAATCATAAAAATCAATGGCATTCTATGTAATATTCAAATGATTTCAAGACATTTCAAATTATTGCTATCTTTTTATTATATAGAAGATCTGTGTGGGGAAAAATCAAACCCTAGATAACATAATCATTAGTTGGATGATCTAACCACCGGATTGAGAATAACTTAGCACCATATCTAATGTTTTATATAAGTGATATGATCCAAAGGACGATTAGGATCCAGTTAAAACACACTCAAGCCGTAATAGACGAGACCGGGGCACACTTGTTGGATGAAAGTTGAAAAGACGCGTCTTAAGGAATTTTTAGATGGGTTTTCTGGTGGTTGGTGATGTCGTAGAGCTAAGCCAAGGTGAGACTTGACTCAAAGAAACCACAAATGAACGATGGAAGCAGAATAAAATGGAAGTTGAATGGTCGGAAATGGATGAGTATGAATAGAGATGGATTGAAGCGAACTACCAAGAGTTGTGTAAGACTCTTAGTCTTCTTATCTCACTAATAATCTGTATATTACACACCAAAGAATTAGCAAGCTTAAGGAGTACCTCAATGATCAAACTCGTGAAAATTTATTAAAAATAAAAAAAGTTTGATGAAGATTACAACTTGAGATACAAGAGTTTATATAGCCAATATAATGAACGGTGCCATTAAGGCTATTAACCAATTTTAAAACATAATTAAAGACATGACAGCCCATTCTTGTAACTTGTACGGAATAACTTTTCTCTTCACTTTTTTACTGGGTTTTTATTAGCTTTTATAAAGCATTGTATAAAACATGCTAAAAACAACTTTTCTCTTCACTTTTTCACTGCGTTTTTATTAGCTTTTATAAAGTATTGTATAAAACATGCTAAAAACATGTTATGAGCATGTTGTCAATGGGTTGTAGTGTGGAGTATGTTAACAAGCCTTATTAAAAATCTTGATCTAGAAACCCAATGCGACAAAACTAGCAACAAGCAAAAGAGGGCAGAACACACACCTCCCCTTGACAATTCTTAGTCGGCTTGAATCACAACCAATATGGTCGGATAAGCCATAAGAATAAGATTCCTCTTGGCTTGTACTAGCATTGTACTAATATCCTTCTTAAGTATCTTGGCTTTAGCTCGAGTAATAGGTCCAATTGGCAGCTCCAATGCTTGTTGCGCTTCTTCCTGTTCAAGCTCCAAGTCATCCTCTTGTGCTGATTCATGTTGCTGCTCCATTATCATATCATCCCCTCTCTCTTGAAAAGGATTTGACCTCAAATCCGTATCATCTGAAATAAAAGGGACCAAGTCAGCAGCATTAAAGCTATTACTCATGGTATACTTACCTTGAAGATCGACTTGGTAGGCATTGGCATTGATCTTCTTGATGATCTTGAAAGGATCATCAATTCCTGGCATCAACTTCGATTTTCTTTCATTTGGAAACCGTTCTTTCCTTAGATGTATCCAAACTGAATCTCCTTCTTTGAAATTCATTTCTTCATGGCTTTTGTTTGCTTGCTCCGCATACTTATTTGTCCTTTCTTCAATGTTTGCTCTTGACTTTTCATGAATCTTCTTGACATATTCTGCTTTCTTTTGTCCATTCATGCTTAATCTCTCACTCAAAAGTAAAGATATTAGATCCAAAAGAGAGATGGGAATGAACCCATAAACAATTTCAAAAGGCAAAAAATTAGAAGCTAAATGCACAGAATGGTTACATGAAAATTCAACATGCGGCAAACAATCTTCCCAAGTCTTAATATTCCTTTTAACTAGAGTCCTAAGGAGAGTTGACAATGTTTTATTAACTACCTCAGTTTGACGATCAGTTTGTGGATGACAAGTAATAGAGAACATTAATTTAGTTCCTAGCCTAGACCACAACGTTTCCCAAAAGTAACTAAGTAACTTAGCATCATGATCAGAAACTATAGTCTTAGGCATTCCATGTAAATGCACAATCTCCCTAAAGAACAAGTTAGCAACATTCTTAGCATCATCCGTTTGTGACAAGGAATAAAATATGTCATTTTATAGAAACGATCTACTACCACAAAGATAGAATCACGCCCTTGTCTAGTCCTAGGAAAACCAACAACAAAATCCATAGATATGTCATAGCACGAATGCAAAGGAATAGGGATTGGATTATACAAACCATGAGTTACAAGTTGGGCACCTAACACAATACCTCTCAATATCCCTCTTCATATGCGGCCAATAAAAGTGTTCTTGCATGATATTCAATGTCTTAGCCACTCAAAAATGTCCCATTAATCCTCCTGCATGTACTTCCTTGACAAACAATTCTCTCAAAGAAGAGTTAGGAACACACAAGCAATTTTATAAAATAGAAATTCGTCATATCTAAAGTATTTGCCAAAAGCAAAATTCTCACTTGATGCATAAGCCTCCTTAAAATCAGAATCATTAGCATAAAGAGACTTAATATGTTCAAAGCCAAGCACTTAACTTCAAGAGTAGAGAGTAAAGTATACCTCCTTGATAATGCGTCGACAACCACATTATCCTTATCTTTCTTGTACTTGATGACATACAGAAATGTCTCTGTAAATTCAATCCACATGGCATGTCTTTTGTTAAGTTTTTGTTGACCTTTTAGATGCTTTAATGACTCATGATCAGTGTGAATAACAAACACTTTAGGCCACAAATAGTGCTGCCAAGTTTGGAGGGATCTCACAAGTGCATAGAGCTCCTTGTTGTAAGTAGGATAGTTCAGCGTAGCTCCTCCAAGCTTCTCACTAAAGAAAGCGATTGGCCTTTTTCCTGCATGAGAACAGCTCTAATTCCCACACTTGAAGCATCACACTCAATCTCAAAAGTTTTAGTAAAACCGGGTAAAGATAAAATAGGAGCATTAGTAAGTTTATCCTTCAAAGCTTGGAAAGCTTCTTCTTGTGGTGACTCCCATTTAAAGACAAAGTCCTTTTTGATTAATTTTGTGAGTAGTGCAGCCAAAGTGCTAAAGTCACGCACAAAGCGTCTATAAAATCCAGCCAGTCCATGGAAGCTACGGACTTCACTAGCTGATTTTGGACTTGCCCATTCTTTGATTGCTTTGACCTTTTCCTCATCCACTCTAACTCCATCTACACTTACAAAAATCCTTAAAAGACAAGGTTATCTGTTCCAAAAGTACACTTCTCAAAATTAGAATAGAGCTTCTCCTTCCTAAGCGTTTCCAAAACCAATTTAATATGCTTTACATGCATTTCTAGACTCTTGCTAAAGACTAGAATTTCATCGAAGTATACTACCAAAACACCTATAAAAGATCTCAAGACATGATTCATTAACCGCATTAAAGTACTAGGTGCATTTTTTAATCCAAACGGCATAACTAATCACTCATATAGCCTTTGTTTCGTTTTAAATGCAGTATTCCACTCATCACCCTCCCTCATCCTAATTTGATGATATCCACTTTTCAAATCTACCTTAGAAAAGATTTTAGAACCATGCAATTCATCCAACATATCATCTAGCCTAGGGATAGGGTGGCGATACTTCACTGTAATGTTATTAATGACATGATAGTCCACACACATCCGCCATTTGTTATCCTTTTTGGGCACAAGGAGAACCGGTACAACACATAGATTCATGCTTTCTCTAATGAGTCCCTTCTCCAAAAACTCCCTCACTTGTTTCTCAAGCTCTTTGGTCTCTATTGGGTTGGTTCTATAAGTGGATTTGTTGGGCATAGTGGCTCCGGGTATGAAGTCATTTTGATGTTCAATCCCTATAATGGGTGCAAGACCATGAGGATTTTCTTCCGGGAATACATCCGAATAGTCCTAAAAAAGTTGAACAATAATGCTCAGAAGTTCCGGCCTTAAATTATCCATAGTTAGTAAGCTTTCTTTAATCATAATCAAAGCATTAGATGTAGTACTCCCTTTGGATTGATCCTTTGGAGGTGGCATAGTAGAGGCGACTGTATCCTTTTGCGGTATCAAAAATTGATCCAAATACACCTCATGTGGAGTCATTGGAATGAGAGTGATCTTCTTGCCGTTAAGCTCAAGACTATGTCTATTTGCGAACCCATCATGAACCACATGGCGGTCAGATTTCCAAGGGCGTCCAAGAAGAATGTGAAATGCTTCCATAGATAAAACATCACAAAGGACCTCATCCTTGTACTTTCCAATGAAAATGTTTACTCGAACTTGCTTCTTAATCAACATTTCTCCTTCATCATTCAACCATTGTAGCTTATAAGGTCGTGGGTGTGCTAACACCTTAAGATTAAGCTTCTGGACCATTGTCTTGCTAGCCACGTTAGTGCAACTCCCACCATCAACAATCACACTACAAATCTTTTCTTTAACCATGCATCTCGTATGAAACAAGTTTTCCCTTTGCGCTTGATCTGAATCCTTAGTAATAACACTAAGAGCTCCCATTGTCATAAGTAATTGACCGTTTAGTGGCAGCTCACCATCATCATCGGTCATCTCATCAGACTCCTCATCTTCAGATGCGTACTCTCCGTTAGCTCTCAACAAGATGACGCGGTGGTTTGGGCATTCATTTGCATAGTGTCCCAAACCATGACACTTAAAGCACTTGACATCTCTTGCCCTTGAAGTAGACTTTGTTGGCGCTTTGTCTTCTTTAGTTTGACCTTGGTGGAGCTCCTTAGATGCAGCTGGTTTGTTCTCCACCTTGATGCCTGACTTGAACTCCTTTTGAAAACCGGTTCTTGAATCCTTAGTATAGCTCATCCAGTTGGACTTGTAGCTTGACCGACTATCTTTCCTCTTAAGTTGTTTTTCAAACATTACAACCTTATGTAAAAGCTCCTCAATATCCTCATAGTCATTAATCTCCAATAGGTCTATAAGCTCACGATTAAGCCCTCCCAAGAATCTTGACATGGTTGCCTTACTACTTTCTTTAACATCCCAATTCTTGGTAATATTCTTCTACTATTTTAGACCCTTGAGTCAGATTTCTCAACCTTGTGTGCAACTCTCTATGATAGTGGCTGGGAATAAACCTCATCTAGACTAGTTGCTTCATCTTCTGCCAACTATGGATGGGAAGCTCGTTGTTCTTCTTTCGTGTTGTCACAAGTTGATCCCACCACCTAAGAGCATAATCATAGAACTTAGTGGCTGCATAACAAACCTTGCTCTCCTGTGAATAATATTGACAATCGAACACAAGTTCAATCTTCTTCTCCCACTCAATATATGCATCCGGATTACTCTTACCATGAAAAGCGGGGATCTTGACTTTAAGACCATTAGGAGCATGGTTTTGTTGATTTGTATTAGTTCTGACTCCCCTTCTACTAGAGATTCTATGTAGAGAACGCTCACTTCCATAATAATCCGTGGAAACAGCCTCATTCTCCGAATCATCTTGCTCATCATCCGGTAAAGACTTTTCGGTAGTGTCCTTTTGACTACCCTTTCCTCTTTCACGTCTTTGGTGCAGAATGGTACATTGCTCTCTTCTAAAGTCATCAAACATCTGATGCATGATGGTCTTTAAGTTAGTCATGACAGCTTTGATCAATAGCTTGTTGTTTGGTGCGATGTCGTCGGTCTTATTTTCTGCTATTTTTCTGCAACACAAGAAGAGAGAATGTGGGTAATCTGCTTTGGAAATATAAGAATCGAATAAAAATTAAAGGAACTACTCTTCCCTAGTCCAAATTAATTTATTATCCAATTTTAAAGTCTGCACTTCCCTAGGTCTATTTAAATTATCTCTTTTAAACCTAGAGACTAAATTAAATGCGGACTCTTAATGTTTTTGACCAATCAACCAGAACATGAATAGACAAAACATATTGATCAAAAATCAGAAAAATTTCAGAGAGGTTTCTACACAACCTTGCTTAAGATGGCTCTGATACCACTTGATATGATCCTAAGGACGATTAGGATCAAGTCAGAACACACTCAAGCCGTAATGAACAAAACCGGGATGCATTTGTTGGATGGAAGTTGAAAAGGTGCATCTTAAGGATTTTGTAGATGAGTTTTCTGGTGGTTGGTGATGTTGTGGAGCCAAGCCAAGGTGAAACTTGACTCAAAAGACACCACAAATGAATGATGGAAGCGATTTGATGGCAGCGGAATGAAATGGAAGTTGAGTGGTTGGAATTGGATGAGTATGAATCAAGATGGATTAAAGCGAACTACCATGAGTTGTGTAAGAATCTTAGTCTTCAAATCTCACTAATAATCTGGATATTACACACCAAAGAATTATCAAGCTAGAGGAGAACCTCAATGATCAAACCCGTGAAATTTTGTTAAAAATAAAGAAAGTTTGATGAAGATTACAACTTGAGATACAAGAGTTTATATAGCCAAGATAACAGGCGGTGCGATTAAAGATGGGCGGTGCCATTAAGGCCATTGACCAATTTTAAAACATAATTAAAGACATGACAGCCCATTCTTGTAATTTGGACGGAATAACTCTTCTCTTTACTTCTTCATCAGGGTTTTATTAGCTTTTATAAAGCATTGTATAAAACATGCTAAAAACATATTATGAGCAGGTTGTCAATGGGGTTGTAGTGTAGAGAGTGTGTTAACAAGCCTCATTAAAAACCTTGAGCTAGAAAACCCAATGGGACAAAACTAGCAACAAGGAAAAGAGTGCAAGAACACACATCTCCCATTGACAACCCTTAGTCGGCTTGAATCATAACCAATGTGGTCGGATAAGCCATAAGACTAAGGTTGCTCTTTACTTGTACTAGCATTGTGCTAATAGCCTTCTCAAGTATCTTGGCTTTAGCTCGAGTAATAGGTCCAATTGGTAGCTCCAATGCTTGTTATGCTTCCTCCGGTTCAAGCTCCAAGTCATCCTCTTGTGCCGATTCATGTTGCTGCTTCATTATCATATCAATAAGAAACAAAACTAAATTGGTATATTTATATGAAAATATATGGTAAGTTGAATTTATGTGGGATTTTGCCTTTACTTTTAGGGGGTGTATTCAACCTGGAATTTTAGGTGATTTTAATTTTTTCTTAAAATCATATATTTTACACACAAAGATTTCTAAATCACTTATCAAATGTCGAAGGATAGGTGGTCTAGTGGTATTGACCACTTTACAAATCCTCAAACATTCAGATTCGAGTTTTCCCAGATGCAAGGAGAAGGAATAACGAAGATTTTAGGATATGATTTTTGGTTATGGATGAGGCATTCTCGATCTAATTATAGTAAAGTTGATAAAAAAAATCACTTATCAAATCACTAGTTATTCAACTTAGTATTTATACAAAATCATTTAAAATAATTCATTACCTTTTGTTATTCAATTAATAATTTATTAATATCATATCAAATCTGCTGTTAAATTTTTTCTCAAAACAAATACTTCACATGAGTTTAGAAGATTTTGAGGATATTTTTAGTTAAAAAGATATTGTTCAAAATCTCACATATCAAGCTGTGATTTCAAGAAAAAGAAAAAACAAAAAATGGTTTTTCGAGAACAATACAGAAAAGAGTCTCAAAAGGAGAAAGAGAAGACAAATTCCTCCATGGTTAGTGTTTTCCATTTGCTCCATGGTTAATGTTTTCGCTTCTGACATCAGGAGGTTAAGATAGCAATCATATTCCTGTTTCTTAGTAGATCAGATCAGCAGAGTAATGCTTTAACCAAAGACTATTGAAAGAAACATACGGATTTTGAATCATTAAGCTTCAGTCAATCTTGAACCAGAACATTCATCACTGCGAGCATCTGTGTAGTGTCTTTTCCGTTTATGAAAAAGTTTCCACACAAGAGAAAACTTGATTCAGTATAAACAGCTCAGTGAATGATAAGAGAGGGCTTCAATATAAGCAATTCATTTCAGATTATTGTCATATAATAACACCAAAGGATATCTCTCCATCATTAAGTTGCTTAATGCTTTTTTCATGTGTTCTAGATTGTAATTGACAACTTCAAATCAATAAAAGAAAGATTTTGTTACTTTTCATCATGATTCAGGTTCCAAACCTGTTAATCAACCGTTGAATTTCATAGTAGTTGTGAAAATCAGAACATTTACTGAAACAACCACAACATGCTAACCTCTTTCGCCGTTTCGGGTGAGCTAAGAACAATAAGAGAGGAAGAATCCATATTATAGAGGACCATAAATCTTTGACCACCTAGTGAAAATTTTGTTCAGTTTCTTCTCTTTTAGTTGCAGCAAGTTCCCAATAACCGAAAGTCCTGACACCACTGCATCGAAACCAACTTCAGCACTCTCAAAGGTATAATTTTTTTGATCAGAACTTAGACTGGGTGGTAATTAAATAAACCTAACTAGACTAGTATCCTTAATCAAGTCTCAAACTTGGGAAACATAAGCAATGATCAAAATCTGAGAACCAAAGCTACTGTTTTTATATAAAACTGTTTTTATATAAAATAGTAGTCCATATATACATACTTACGAATCTACCGACTAAGCAAGCTGAAGTCTGTGTTGGAAAGAAATTATTTTAGAGATTATAGAGAAAGTATTTAAGAAAATTTGGGAAAGAAGAGGAAATTTTAGGAAATGGAAGAATCTTTCAGAGAAGAGAAACTTTATAGAATGTTCTTTTATTTATTGATTTCAACTTGGTTACAAATGGAAGCGGAGGTATTTATAGCCTCCAAAAGTGCGAATGACAAATTTACTCTTAATTGAGATTGAGTTGCCATATGTACTCCTCAAGTGACAAATATACTCTCTGTACGGAATTCTTTGTCATTTAGACTGAAACTGCTCTTTGGCTGGGGCCCTCCAACTTCAATTCTCGTTTAATTTTTATTGAAAAATTTAGTAAATTGATTGGAATCGGTTGGTAAAATCAAATGTTGATTTAACCATAAAATTTAAACCGTACGGATTCATTGCCAAGTCCTCTGTAATCCTCTGTAATCCTCTCTTTGCTGCCAACGTTGATTCCGGAAAGCAGCTCCATCTCCATCTCCATTGCTTGCGAGGTCTCTGTCTCTGTCTCTCTCTCTCTCGGTCTCTGTCTCTCTCTCTCTCGAGGTCTCTCTCTCTCNTCTCTCTCTCTCTCTCTCTCTCTCTCTCTCTCTCTCTCTCTCTCTCTCTCTCGGTCTCTCTCTCTCTCGATCTCTCTTTCGGTTGATCGGGATTATAATTTGTGTTGGTTTGATCCGCAGTTATGTGGTTATTAAATTGTTTCATAGTGTCTTTAAGAATAATATTGAAGGTGATGAAGGAGCGATGTAAAACAGAGGATGTGTTTGTATGTTTTGTCAAACAAATCTCAACATTATAATGGACTACTTACGATTGTATATAATTATTATACTGTAACATGTGTTTTTATGTTTTGTCAAACAAATCTTAATATTATAATGCACTACTTACGATTTTGAGTTACGTGTTTTAACATTGTCTCATGTTCTGTTTTTTTTTTCTTTTTTGCAGAGAGTGTGATTAGAACTGTTATTCATTTTGATAGTGGTGAGTGTTATGATGAAACTGAAAATGGATATAGATGGAGATCTAAAGAAGTTTACAATGCTGTAACATTCAAGACAATGTCTTTGGACAATATAACATACTCAGTTTTAGAGGAAAGGATTCGGAAGAAGATGGGCATCGATAGAGAAAAAAAAATAAGAATGAGCTACATCCCGTTGACTAGTCAAGCAATTAAACAATCTTATATTTTGGATAATGAGGATGTAGAGAGTTATCTATTTAGCATGAATGAGAACCATTTAAGAAGTATCCTCCATGTTGAGATAGAGAATTGCATTGATGAAAATGTAACAGTGGAGATAGGAGGTTCATTTGGTGTGAATTATGATGCTCAAGACCACAATGCGATTACTATATATGAAGCCGAAAAGGAACATGTTGATCCGGTGGAGATTGTAGGTGTAGAAGGTGGAGAGATTATAGGTAGTGAGGAATTGGTAGTAATGAATGCCGACGTGGGTGTTGATGGATGTGGTATGAATGACTGTTTTGAACTGCCTAGTGATACTTATGATGGCGAACAAACTCAGTTTTTATAGGAATGGGAAGATGGTACGGGTCTACAAGTAAACCAAGAATTCGGGTGCAAAAAAGAAGTGCAAGATATAGTGTTTATAGCATCACACAAAAGATGCTTTGAGTACGATATACTGAACTCGGATACTTGGAGATACGTTGTAAGATGTCGTCAACGAGGTTGTAATTGGTACCTACGAGTAGCACGACCACAAGGATGCGAAGGTAGTTGGTCGGTTAAAGTATACCGCAAGATGCATTCTTGCTCTCGGGTATCGGCTAGCACATCGAATGCTAGAAGAAGAGGATCCTCTGATATTGTTTCATCTATTGTTCAAAGTAATTATCCTGGGCAATTAAATATTCCATCTCCTAAATCTCTTATTGGTATTGTGCAAGGACAAGTCGGTGTGAAGGTAACATATAGAACTGCTTTGAGAGGAAAACATAAAGCTGCGTGGGTTGTGCGAGGTAGTCCAGAGGAAAGTTACGCGAGGTTGCCTTCATATTTATTTGTCTTGGAGAAAACAAATAGAGGAACAGTGACGAGTTTGGAGTTAGATGAGGAAAACCAGTTCAAGTATCTATTCATTGCTTTGGGAGTTTGTTTTGAGGGTTTGAGGGCCATTAGAAAAGTGATTAGTGTGGATGCGACTTTTCTTAAAAATGGTTATGGTGGTGTTCTTATATTTGCCACGACGCAGGATCCTAATCGTCATCATTACCCGATTGCCTTTGCTGTAGTTGATGGTGAGAAAGATGCTAGCTGGAAATGGTTCTTCACTATGCTTAAAACAGTTCTTCACTATGGTGAGAAAGATGCTAGCTGGAAAGGACGCCATCAGAAAAACCGATTTCCTTCAGTTGGTGAACGACGTCGGAAGTCGAGTAATAGATCGAGACCGAGTCTAGACTTAGAACATTGTTTTAACAGTGGCATTCAGTGAAGTTTGAACTTGATCGGACCTTGACATTATCTCATGTTTTAAGCTTTTATATATGTTTGAATACAATGTTTTAATTAGTATCATTTTAATGAGTATCGTTTTGATATATATTAATGAAAATGAAGAAAACTAAGTAATAATTCGATCACGGCATGGTGATGGGACCAGAGTTTGGTTGGTCTGATTTGTCTGGTTGAGAAACAAAGGACTATAATATATTTAGACATCATACTAATTACTAAAACAAATATAAACCATGTAAAAACTTGTTTATTTCTGTAATTCTGAATTTCTGATAATTCTCTGCGATTTCTTCGATTACAAGTTTTTATGTCACTAATTAAGTGCGTCTGTTATCATTATGAACATCAATACTATTTACTTGATTTGTTGCTCTTAGCCACAAACTGTTTTTTGTATGAGCTAGTAATAGAAATAATTATCATTGATGACATGAAATAATCCAATTTACGCAACAATAATAATAATAAAATGTAACGAACTTAAAATCGATATAAATAGTAAGTTTTATCTCTCATTACCTTTATAAGCTTAGCCCAAGTTCTTTAACCAGTAAAACAATTTCCCAAATTCTCTCTCTTCTTCCTTTTTCTCTCTATCTCCGATCATTTTTTGGGATCGGACTAGTGTGATTGATGCTTGTGCTGTGAGGTTATTTTCATCTTCATTCTCTTTTGGGGACACTACGACGGAGTTGATGGCGGCGGAGGATGGAGGATTAAGCTTTACGGTGGCTTCAGTGATGGAGGATGTGTTGCAGCAACATGGAAATGGGTTGAGAGATCATGATTTAGAGTCTCGTAGAGCTGAAGAAGCTGGCATCTAGTTCTTTGTGCCTTCTTCTACCTTTGTGAATTGTAGAGCTTATAGTTGACACATTGATTATTAGAGTGTTTGATCTGATTGAATTGATGTTTTGGGTCTGAAAATTTGGTAAATTGAATAGTATTCTTCTTCCTTAGTGTGACTACTAACCGCAGCTTTGATAGTTTTGTTAAATTGTAATGAAAGAGATTCTGGTTTGTTTAGAATTTTAATTAATTGATCTTCTGCATGTGCGTAGCATCGAGGAGATATGAAGCGGCTAGTTGGCTGAGAAAGATGGTTGGAGTGGTGGCAGCTAAGGATTTGCCTGCTGAGCCAACAGAAGAAGGGCTTAGGCTTGGATTAAGAAGTGGAATTATCCTTTGCAAAGTCCTCAATAAGGTTCAACCTGGAGCTGTTTCAAAGGTATAAACTTTTTGTTTCAATCCTTTTGAGATATATGGTTTTAGAAGCAGGTCTTGAGGAATTTGATCTCTCTTCAGGTTGTGGAAAGTCCTTGTGATGCCATTCTTGTCGCTGATGGAGCGCCCTTATCAGCATTTCAGTATTTTGAGAATGTTAGGAACTTCCTTGTTGCTATCCAGGAGATGGGGTTTCCAACATTCGAGGCATCTGATCTTGAGCAAGTATGTAGCAGGAATTCGTCAATTTTAGAATTTCTTAATAAAGTGATCTTTTAAGAACAATGTATATATAAACTCTCTTATTATTGCTTAGAAATTTCTCAAAACTAAACAATAATCAAGTTTGGATTGCTCTCAACTCATGAAACCACAAGCTCGATTTCTAT
>OVBA01007581.1:0-14230 GCA_900406435.1 Lepidium aucheri | reverse complement strand
TAATTCACAGTGATATAAATCCCGCCCGAAGGGCGGGTCACCAACTAGTAAGATATATTGTTTAAACTTCGCTTCACTTTAGTATATATTCTAGATTTACAATTTTACTATATATTTTTTCTCATTGCATTTTTCTAGTGGCAGAATTTATATATAGTATGTCATATTTATCATGATGCTCTACCATAAAAGAAAACATAAGCAAATAAACAAATTGCATACTAAATATTGGAGTTGGAAATATACTGGTTTAGTAATTGGTATGTTTTCGGTTGTACATTGTAAAATAGAAATCATTTGAGTAAGAGATTTGAATTCAAATATGGAAGGGGGAGACATATTTTGTAGCTAGGTTTTACTCATCTTTTTGAGTATATATGTTGTAATCGTTTTTGTGATCTACACAAGGATAATTCAGCCTCTCAAATTTTTTATGGCATCAGAGCCTGAAACCTAACAAGCACAAAATCGATCGAGCCCGATGGTTTTGCCAATCCTGACCCCAACCCCAACCATGGAGGTGAGAAGAATAATTTCACCTTATGATTTGACAGTGTCTGATAACCCTAGAGCAGTGATCTCATACCCTCTTCTCAAAGGATCAAATTATGATGAGTGGAAGTGTAGCATCAAAACTGCTTTGAAATCGAGAAAGAAATTTGGTTTCATTGATGGAACCATACCGAAACCAGGAGATGATTCTCAAGACCTTGAAGATTGGTGGATAATTCAAGCTTTGCTTGTTTCGTGGATCAAGATGACAATTGATTCTGTCTTGAGATCAAATATATCTCACAGAGATGTTGCTAAGGATCTGTGGGATCACCTGAAAAACCGTTTTTCTGTCATGTATGGATCTTGAATTCAGCAATAAAGGCAGAGTTTTCATCGTGCAAACAGAAAGGAAGTAGTGTTGAAAGCTACTATGGAAGACTCAATCGGTTGGGATAATCTTACAACCTATCGTCCAATCTGCGTGTGCAAGTGTAAACACTGCACATGTAATCTCGGTGAAGCTCAAGAACGAGACAGAGAGGAACATTAAAAGCACCAGTTTTTGTTCGGATTAGATGACAAATTCAAGGCAATTTGATCAAGTCTGGTTGCTCATAACAAGATTTTACTCAGTTTTCAAATCCTATTGTACTAAAGTGTCAAAGTAGCACAAAAGGTGTCAAACCAACTAGGAGTGTAGCTATCAATCAGGATGTAGTTAACTACTCTAATTCAAGCCAATAAGAGTGAGTCTAGTAACCTAAGTTTGATTTAGCATCAATTAAGTTGAAATTAAAAGTAAATAGAGCAAAGAACAGTAAACAGAGTCAAAAAAGCAAACAGTAAATAACAACAAGTAATAAAAATATATCAAGCGCAGGGTGAGAAAACAGGTTCCTGACGAGTGAGTATCATTGATCAGCGTGACTCTTAGATCAACTAGGCGCTTGACAACACTCAATAAAACTAATCTCTAGGCAACGAGAACACAAAGCAATGAATCCACTCTCGTGGTAAACAGACTCAATCAAGCTATTAACAAACCATATTGCCATAGGCGTTTGATAACCTAACAAGCATGAGCGATCAACTCGCTTAGAGCTGATTCACACCTCAGCCATTCGATCCCTCGAGCCAAGCATGTGAATCTTTGACGTGGTTTAGTCAGACGTTCTACCAAACACCTATCGGGTGCTAAAACATCTAAGAATGAGTTTCAGCTGATCAGAATGAAACTAGTGTTAACAGCACCAAATCAGATGAGATCTAAGCATTCCTAACCTTCAGCAACGTAGAAAACCTAAGATCCACACCAACCTAACTCATCCTCAAGAGCCCTAGGTGACTACTCAGAACTCATGAAATTAATAGCAAAGATGAAATCTATATTTGATTGCATTAATACAGAAATCGAATAAGATATGAAATCAACGCTAAACGTAAAACTCAATTGCATAAAATAAACTCAAAATCAAAAGGTTTTTTTCTGAGATTATAAAAGCTAAAGTCTGCTTCGCAAGGAAAACTTGTAAAAATAAAACTAAGGTTCTTTGAATTGGAAAAACTAGAAATTTATACTAAGTGTGGTAGAAACCTTGCTTGAATTTGGACCATAAGAAGAGGCCCAGCGTGCAGTGGATTTCAAAATTAGTGTAACTAAAATGCTGAAAAAGCCTATGAGGAGAAAGTCTGTAGCCGAGAACACGGTCCACTTAGATTAAGACTCAAATGTGCTTCATGTGTGTGTCAAGAAAAACACGGACGTGGGCTTGAGTATCATTCGAGTCCTGCCATACTCGATCAATGCCCGAGTGTCATTCAAGCCTGGCAACGCTCAATCAAGGCTCAAACTTATGTCTGGTGTTGATTCGAGATCTGATCACCTCCTACATCCACTCGACCCCAACTGCTGCTACTTTGCATCCCTTAGCAACCACTAGTCTGAACAATCCATTTTTACGCCTTCAGTACCTAGAATCCCCTCGAATACAATGTGCGTGCTAATGCAAATGAATGAAGCTATTTGGACTCTAAAATGATGAGAATGTATTAGATGTGTATGCAAAAATGGCTAAAGAAGACTCCTAAAGTATGCTAAAAACCATACATATCAACTCCCCCAAACTTATTCTTTGCTTGCCCTCAAGCAAACAGACAAGTACAAATTCGAAGAAGAGGTCGCTTAACGGAGATTCAAAACCAAAGCAAGTTAATTTGAATGCTAAACTCAATGTCATGTTTTGATGTTTTAGGCTGCAGTACTAATCTAGTCATACTCTGAAAACGTTAGCCATGCTGATCACAGTTCAATCTAAGTTAAAGCTCAACCTACAATTGCATTCAAATACACAATTCCTTTTAACATTCAATTCAATCCAAACCATGAATCAAGCTATGCATTTTGTAAGAACTCGTTTGGCTAAGGGATGGTCTAAGAGATTAAAGTTATATCTTCAACGTACTGGTTCATCAAATCTGCACAAGGATCACTTATAACAGAATACGCTTTAGCATAAGGCTAAAGGTGAGAACCAACAGATGCATACAGAAACAAGGTCTCATCTACCCAGTGCATATAATTAGAGTTCAAAATTATTTATTCTAAAACCCAAAGTCTAATCCTAATTCGACCATTTTAAATCAGGAATGCTTTTCTTTCTTTCAGTCAAACGCTTATTAAGATCAACTTTAGAAACTTCTTTTGCATTGCTAATCTAAGAAGAGGGGTTTCTTAACTCAACTCTTCTAGCCGTTTTGGATCATAACACATAACAACTCTGGTTCTGTTTTCACTTTTAATACACAAGACACTCCAAGCTTTGTCATCTTTTCTTTCTTAGAACCCAATTCCGAATTTTTAGTTCCCAAAATCTTTTACTAGAACATACATACATTTTGTGCCCTTTCTCCCCCTAGATTCTTTAACTCATATCCTTATTCTTTTCTTCATTCCTTTCCCAACCATAGTAAACAAGTATCCCATACCCATAAACCACCTACGCCTAGTCTAATTCAAAAATTGTGAACCAGATACTACATGAACCTTGTCCCACTCAGCGCTCACCTCACACTTTATACCAAGATTAGACCAAAAATATGCCTCACAGTCATACAACAAACAATGCGGGGTTCGAAAGGAGGTAAGCGTCAAGGTGGAAGTCTACTCGAATGAACATGTTAGATGCAGATGGTGAAAGGAAATTTGAGTATTTTGTGATCCACAAGTTCAAACTCAATGCATAAACTTGATAATTAAGCATTCATTTCAGGTTATCACTTAGCAAGGAGTGGCGTCTAATCACATCATAATTTAGCAAAGTTATAAAACACAGACTAAACATTCCTAGCATGGTGCAGTCTTACACTTTGGACCAGAAAGCAAGAGCAAAAAACATTAACTCAGGGCAGTGAATTTAGCGCAAAAATCAGCAGGCTTGCAAGGTGAAATCATCATAATCCCCAATACATAACTAGACTCGATCCTAAATGGATGCAAACTACATGACACTCTGTTTTTGTATTTTTGAATTTTTTTTTTGATTTTTTATGCCTTACGTGTAATGCAATGATCAAATGATATGGATGCATGAAAATAAAAAATAAGAACAAAAAAAACATGATCAAATATTCTCTAGAGCCTTCCTCAAACTTAAATTACACAGTCTCTTGTGTAGATAAAATAACGGAGAAGGATCCTAGACAAGCAAACATAATAAAATAATGTAATGTTATGTACAAGACGAGTTAAAGGGTTATACCTCAGCAAAATAAGGACCATCCAGTGGGGTCCATATCCATAGTGTCATTATCCTGAGTCTGTGACTTAGTAGGAGTGCCATAGTGGAATGATGTCGAGCCGATGTGATCTAAGAATTTATATCTCAACTCTTGTGTGTATTGCTGCGAGCTCGAGCCAAACTGATCAGTGGCACTAGACCGAGGTAGCTGCGTGTAATGCTAAAGAGTTGAACCAAACAGATCAAGGTTAAAATGTTGTGATGTTTTCCCCTGAGTATCAAGCCACAAAAGTCATGTCTGGAGTGTCAATTGCCAAGATTCCACCTCAGGTTGCAATTGGAGTTTAAGACTCTGAGTTCGCTCTCACACTGGATTACCTATTCGTTGATCTGTGTTGTCTGGGTGGTTTGAAAATTTGCTCCAGATTAAGCTCGGGTGTACACTCAGTAGTATACGTGTGTCACATGCCACCAGACTCTGCTCGATTTTCACTATGGAATTCAAATCAAAGGCGGGGAATTCAGACGTCTTTTCCCTTTATTGACGTTGCGGTGGGGTCAGGTGGTAATACGATGATGCTCAGTGTGGCTGCTCAAGGGGCCAGTGTGTTGAGGGTTGTCTTGATGTGGAGGATGATTGTCTAAGTGGTGGAGGCGTTGGTTCCCTTATCTATAAAGGCGTAGTCTTGTGTCTTCTTCTTGAGCTTTGTCCAAGCGAGATATTACTTAGCTTATCCATCACACTCTTCAATTTATTAGTGTACCATTTTCCCATCTTCGAGTGTAGACCAATATGTTTGTGTGCTTCTTGTAGGCCCTTCGACATCCTTGGGTCCTCATAATCCTTAAAATAAGAACCCTCAGGCTCACCAAGAATCTGCCTTAGAGCTTCCGGAACCTGCTATCTGCGACTAACTCGAGGTCGAATCTTAGTGAGGAAATGCGTTGGTGGTATAAAAGCTAAGTTGTGCTTGAGTGCTAGAGTCGTGTAGTCTGTGTTTGGAAGCCGGATGAATGATTTTGAGCTTGCGCATGGCATCGTAAATCGGTACAGCTAGTGCCCTCTTGATGGACCCTTCTTCAGAATTTTGTGATTGATAAGGTATGTCAGATCAATGTGTGTTGGAGGTATGGATTCCTTCGATTGCGTTGTGACATTGCTTACTTCCATTATCGTCGTTATTATTCCTCTAATGCTAATAAAAGTCTTGTTCTTAGACTGCAACAGTCTCGCCCACCCCTTGTAACCGACCAACTGCTTCATCAAAGTTTTAGTGAACCCATTCTTCTTCTGATTTCCCAAATATCTCACCCCGTGGTCTTTGCTTTTGAGGGTGGCCAAAAGGACTTCATCTATCATTTCTAGCTCTGGACACCTAACGTTTCCAGACTCGTGTCTTTCAAAACACAACATACCAAGCACCTTATGAAAGTACCGAATCAAAGGGTTTCAGATTTTCATACTCTTGCTGTTGGAAGAATTATATTCTTCAGGTGTCGCTGTGAGTTGCCACAGAATATTGAGCTCTTGACCATCAAAACCAGTGTCATTTCCATCAGATGTTGGAAGGTCAAAAATTGCTCGAACTGCGACGCTGATAGTGAATACTTTCTACCATTGACCATGAAAGTCAACCCACCAAATCCATTTATTTCCCGCAGCCTTTCTTTGTGATTGAGGTACTCACGCAGTTCTATAGAGGCGAGAAACTCAATACTTTTAGCGGCGTAAGTCTCATGTGCATATGAGACGAATTGTGTGAGTCCAATATTATGTAGCATTTGATCTAAGTTTTTTGCGATGCCCAACTGCATCATGGTTTCTTGGTGAAGGTATCTCGTTGCCTCCACATTCACTAGTTTAAGATCCTTAAGCGCCTGTTTGAAACTAACATTCTGGGAGATTCTCGTCGATCTAATCATCAAACCCACCATTGTTTCGACTTGAATCACTCTGGACCTCCTCTACTGCTTCAACTGGTTTTGACTCTGTCATAACCTCTTTTCTACTACGCCGAGTTCTGCGAATCAACTGAGGCGATTCAGAACCTGACGCATTGTTGTCAACATAAATTGGAGTCTCGGCCATTGAGCGTGTTAATTGTCTCTTTGAAGAGCCCTCTCCCGACCTCCTTATAGCTACTTCTCACGCGCGAGATGAAACAACAACTTCTACTTCACTAGCTTCTTTACACAAAACCGACTTCACACCACACTTGTACTTGGGCAAATGTTGAAGGCGTGAAATAGTGAGATTGGCTCGAACGGCGACTGAGTTCATACGGCGGTGGAGTTGTAGTTTGAAGCTTTGTAATGGCGCGTGAACCTCAAAATAAGCTTGAATTTGATTCGAGTATATTTTGGCGGCGCTGGAGCAGAGCTTTAAGCTAGGCTCGAACCTGGTTCGAGTCCAAAAAGGTAGCACAACATGAGCTTGTTGGGGGCTTGATGGTATGTGAGGTTCAAGAAGTTATGTACGATTCGAGTGCAAAACGGTGGTGGTACGCCAAAGTTAATAACGGCGGCGCGTGAACTAGAAGAGGGCGGCACATGAACATACAGACAACAGCGCGTGTATTGAAAGACGGTGCGCGTGTGTCAAAGACTCAAGTGTTTTTCGAGTGTAAGCAACAGTGCGTGAAAGACCAATGAAGAAGGGAGCTCGAATGATTATCAAGTGTAGTTCGAGTGGTGGTTGGCGGTGTGGCGGTAATTAGCTTGTACAAAATTGCTTGGAGTGGCTTGGGCTCGAACAACAGCTTGAGCAAGATTTTACCTGGTGCTTGAGACTCGGTTGCACCTAAGCTAAACCACAAGCAACAAGAATTACCAAACAAAAATGAAGAACAAGTGATGGTTTTAATGAAAGAAAAAAATCTTGTTTCCGAGTTTGTTGTGCGGAGAGGTGAGGGGAAGACAAGGTAAATAAAAATAAAAGCAAATAGTGTTGCCACTAGTTCCCCTCGTGACCGACATAACACAACATGAAGTGACATAATGTACTACTATTAGACAAGCCATGAAGTGACTAAAAGCATTACTTGAGTGGGGTGTGTAATATGGACAAAATTTCGAGTTCAATCATGCCTAGAGGGGAATCATGCCTAAAAAAATGTATGTTTGACATCAATAATTCCTAGCGTGGACTAGAGTTCAATTATGCTTACACAAAACAATTTGAAAACAGCAATTCAATTATAAACTTGTGGGATCGAGCCTAAGGTTGATGTCATGCTGAAATAAGGCATATGCACAACAATTACCAACAGTCAAATACATGATTCGCTATATCAATTAGAGTAACGTTTAAGGATATGGTGGGCTCATTCTAAATCTGGTGGTCATCGCACAATGCTCTTTTTTAGACTACTTTATTAATTCCATGTGTCAACTCAAGAAGTAACATATTTCCACCAGATTTAAAAGTTATTGCCCCTTTTTCTATTCAATTCTCTGTCAACTCCAACCTCCTTGCACAGTTCACTGAGCCATTTCTCCAGTGTTGTGCTGCCAAAACTGCTGAATTAAATCACAACACCCACTGGCTACTTTGAACGTCCTGAAAATCAAAGGCTAAACCAAAAAGACAAAAGAAATTTTTTAAAAAAACTTAATTAAAGTATGTACAAGGATACAATAAGATTGCCTACCAAGTGCGCTTGTTTAAAGTCACTGAGCTTGACTTTCACACCCTTCAGAGGTGGGTTGGTTCATCGAGAGAAATAGAGGTTCTCTTAGAAATGAT
This sequence comes from Lepidium aucheri, assembly GCA_900406435.1. Lineage (NCBI taxonomy): Eukaryota > Viridiplantae > Streptophyta > Magnoliopsida > Brassicales > Brassicaceae > Lepidium > Lepidium aucheri. Next base: position 6,253 of record OVBA01007581.1, on the reverse strand, counting down.
CTCGTCAGCTTGGTGTTGCTTAACTCTCTCCCCATTCACAGTGAAATTATTGCCATCATTGTTAATCAGGGTAATAGCTCCGTATGGTAGAACTTCTTTAACTCAGAATGGACCAGACCATCTTGACTTTAGCTTTCCAAGAAACAACTTAAGCCTTGAGTTGAACAAAAGTACTTGATCACCAGGTGTGATCTTCTTGGGAGCAATTTTCTTATTATGGAAGGCTTTAGTCCTTTCCTTGTACATGTTCGAGCTCTCGTAAGCCTCTAGTCTGTCCTCTTATAACTTGTGCAGATTCATAAGCCATTTCTCCTGTGCTATCTTAAGGTCAAAATTTATGAACCTTGTTGCCCACAGCGCCTTGTACTTTATCTCGACTGGCAAATGACATGACTTCCCATACAGTAACTGAAACGGAGCTCTTCTAATTGGAGTTTGAAAGTTGTCCTGTAAGCCCATAATGCGTCATCTAACTTGACTACCCTATCTCATTTTCACACTCCCACAACTCGAGGTAGAATAGTTATCTGCATGTTTGACACCTCCACCTGTCCACTGGTTTGTGGATGATAAGGCGTAGCTACCTTATTCTTAACTCCATTCTTCCTCTGGAGGTTCTCAAACACTTTATTGATGAAGTACGAGCCTCCATCACTGATTACAACTCGAGGCACTCTAAACCTAGGGAAAATGATGCTCTTGAACAACTTGATAACAACCTTGGCGTCATTAGCGGGACAAGCTACAGCTTCAACCCACTTGGAAACGTATCCACTGCCACGAAGATGTAGCGATTTCCATGAGACGGTAGGTGGAATGGTCCCATAAAGTCAGTTCCCTAACAGTCAAATACTTCAACCTCCAGAATTGGATTCTATGGCATTTTGTTTCTCTTGCTGATGTTTCCCATTCTCAGACACATATAAAATCCCGAGATGAAAACCTGCGTGTCCTTGAACATAGTCGCCCACCATAAACCTGACTGTAGGATCTTTTGAACTGTCTTGAACGTTGCAAAATGACTACCGTAAGCTGACCCATGACAGTGCTCCAAAACACCTTGAACCTCTTCCTCTGCTAAACCCCTCCTGAATAAACCATATGATCCTTTCTTGTATAAGTAGGGTTCGTCCCTGAAGTAGTGATTAACATCCCTAAAGAATTTCTGTCTCTGATAGGAGTCCAAATACTTAGGCACCTCACCAACTACCGAGTGTTAACCAAATTTGCATACCAAGGTAGAGTAGATTGATAGACGGTGTTTTTATCGGTTTTCACGCCTTTTTCCATGGTTTTATTGAGTCAAACTATTTTTTAGAGTCTTTTAGTCTGTTTTAGAGTCTTTTCAGATCATAGGTAAAATTTGGAGAAGATGAGCTGTTTTGAGTGAAAACGAGCATATGGAGATGAAGAATCATGCAGAACTGGTAGAAATTTGGATTCTTTTTAAAGCCTTCCCATCGTTCGATCGATCTAAAATTTGGACACAAAATAGCCACGTGAGTTAGCTTTTAGTTGGAGGTGGTTTGAGGGCAATTGGAGAAGTAGTTAGGAAGATATGACGAGTTAACCGAAGACATGTCATTCTGATAGAGAACAAACACGACCAGAAGATGCGCTAGACCTGGGGATCAAACTGCTAAGACCTTGATCGACCGATCAAACCCTTGATCGATCAATCATCTAAGTTTCGCCAGAAAAACCTGATTTTTCTTATTTTGTACTAGATGTGTTTTTAGCCTATTTAAACAGTTTTCTTAGAAGTTTTAGGGTATCCTATCATTATTTTCAGCAGCCATCTTGTAACCTCTGAGGGAGAAGATCTCTATCCTCGAAAACACCATTGGAGAAGATTTATGAACCCTATTTCTATTTAATTCAGTTTATCATTATGTTTATTATTTCTTCTTCTTCGTTTGTTCTTCCTTCTATGTTTGAGTAGTTACCTAATCAGGTTTAGGGTTTCTAGGGATTTAGGAATCTATGATTAGGGATTGGATAAGATTCAATGACTAGAGTTTTCCATCTCTCTTTGTGTGTAATGCTTAGATTAACTTGATCACCTATTCTATGATCTTAGGTTGTTTTACATTCCAAAAGCTTGTAGAATTCTTGAACTAGCATTGATGAGCAATTGAATCTAACCAATGTAATTGATTGTTAGGATTAAATGTGGATAATTGAACATGTTTGTTAAAGCCTATATAGAATCTGGAACCAACAATAGTTAGGATCTCTAGGTTGTTTGATAGAGTGATAAATATCACGATAGTAGATTTGTCAGACCTTTATGTTCAAGTCGAGAATGGTGCCTAGTTGTTCCTTAATATTTTCATTGATTGATTCTTATTTCCTGACGAATACCCGATGCATGATGCCTTCATTTATTAGTTTTATATCGTTACAGTTTTGTTTAGTTTCCATCGTTATATGATTTGTCTTAGCTTGGGTTTAATCGAGAGATTGATAGTGTAATCATTGGTCCTCGTGGATTTAATCCTTAAGTGCTACATCGATACAATACGCACGAGAGGTTAAATTGGTATAATTAACCTTGTATCAATTTTGACACCGTTGACGCGGACCAATATCGTTGCCTTTTGATCAAAGATTGAAATTTAGTCTAAGATTTTTGATTTGAACTAACATTTTTGTTTTTAATTTTGTTTCTTTGAATCAGGTGTTTCTAACACGAAAGCAAGTTGCTGACCATGAAACATTACATTGATTGGTCATACGATGGAGCAGACATTGATGAATGGACCTGTTACAAATATTTCCAAGATGAGTCATATAAGGAGCTATCGTTTGATGAGAATGAGAAAGCATTAGAGGAAATTGCTAGACTCCTCTTTGAAAATGAAGTTGAATATGAGAACTGGATTGCTGAAGGAAAGATTCAGGCGAAGGCTTTTGTTGCAAGTGCTAAACAAGTAAACTCAATTAATCTTGAGATTGACTTCATCTTTCCATCAAATGCATTTGATCCTCCCTGTAATTCAAGCTTCAAGGAACATCTTAGAAAATATCTTGCAATTGTGGTAGCTTGCTTTGATGAACATCTGGTTCTGCTATGGGCAATTGCCTTTCTTCTTTCGTTTGTTATCTATTGTGCATTGGCTCAACCTTTCGATTCTCATGATTAACACCTGAGACCAAAGTCAAGCTAATGACTTTAAACAAGAACTGAGTGGGAGGCAACCCACTAGTAGGTACTTTTCATTTTCTGCATTTTTCATTTTATGTTTTTCTTGTTTTTTTTGTCTGTTTCAGGTAAGAGAAATCTGGTCGAGATACTGTGATTGATCGATCAACGCTGGGATCGATCGATCCTTGACTACTAGGAGGTGCACACTCAATCTTGTGATTGACCATCAAGAGAATGATCAATCAATCGTGTCTTCATAGAACCTTTCGCTCGACCCAACGATCGACCTCCACAGGAGTGATCGATCGATCGTCCAAAAGAGAGTCATGATAAGATACTCCCTGATTGATCGATTCAGCCCATGATCGATCGATCATCAAGTCAGATAAGTCTTCTGATTTCGAAAACCAGATTTGAGAGATTTTGGGAGAACAACTTCAAATTTTCAATCCTCCATATCTCTCTCGTCTCTAATCGGATTTGAACGATTTTTGAGTCTAACCCATTTGGACTTTCATCCTCTTTCTGATTATCTTACTCCCTTTTTCGTTCTGAAAAGGTATTTTTCTCTATCACCCTATTTATTTTTGGCAAAGTTTTGGGAATTTGGGTTTGATGAAATTCAACTTTTTCATGATTGATTATGCAAAGTTCTTGTGTTTTCAATCTTATATGATGATTTCGAGTTCCCTTTACCCAGATCTTAGATAGATTTTAGTTGATTTGATGTTTAGGTTGAAAGAGAATTTTAGAGAAATTTGAGAATATAAGATTAGAATTGAGATAATGTTTGATTGATTGATGCATTGCTAGATGTTTGTATGTGTTGATTATTGAATTTAGCAACTGATTTCACAGTAGTCTCATTCCAATTTAAAATTTTTAATTTTCTCATGCCTTTTGGAGAAATTGAAATCTCTCTTTTTCTTTGGTTGTTGATTTACAGAGAATAGTTTGAGTAGGTGTCCGAGCATTTTTATCTGACCACAATTAACTTTTACGCCTGACCTCTAGATTGACCTTATCACTGATGATCGATCGATCCAACTCTCCAAGCACTTGAGATCGATCGATCCTCTTAGAGATTGATCGATCCAAGATGTTCAGGTCTGTTTCACTTCTCCATTGTGTCTTCTTTATGTTCCTATGATATTTTTGTGTAAGTTGTACTTCTTTCAGATTTATTTTTACATTGGGACGGTGTGAAGTAAGTATGGGGAGTACACTTTTGGCTACTAACGCATTTTGTTTCTTTTGTTTTCTTTTTGAGTCTTTTTGAAGCTTTTCTTGAGTTAGCTTTTGTTTTATTGAGTCAAAACCGTTGTAGGGAACTATGATTTTTTGAGGAATAGCTATATTTTCAAGAATGTTAGTGACCATTGGTTCAAGCTTGACAGAGATCTATGACTATTGGAAAACCTAGAGATTGTGCAACTTCTCAACGTTACCCATATCCTCTCGGGTATTCGAAGAATCTCATGTCGACTTCACATTTAACTTGACTTAATCTTCTTGTCAAGGGGATTGGTATGCATCGGATCGGATTCCTCTCTTCAGTCCTCAAAGACTTAATTATGTGGGTATGGTTCCTCTCTCTTAATCATTTGTGTTGTTTTGTGCTTAATATGAAGTAACTAGTTGACAAAGTTGTGCATTGTGGTAAGCTAAGGGTAAAAGTTCTCCAATGACGCTGCTTGTGTTTATGTAATGATGGTAGCCTGAGATTTACTTCAATTATGGTGCCAATTTATTGAACACTAATAGCTTACCAAGGGGAACTCCAATAAAGCTACTCTTATTTACATTATTTGAGTTACTAAAGAACCAACCAATAAAAAATAAAATGATACCCTAGGTAAGTAGGGAAAAGCCGAGTGCAAAGTGAATAAAATGAGAGGAAAGGAACCATATGGAAGATAGTCTTTGTGTTTAGGTTATGGCTGAAGAAGAATCCATGTGTCCTTCGATCGATATTCTCTTGATGAGACCACACTTAGATACTTTATGAAGTCGGTATGGTGCATTTGGATTTCTTGTATGGATTGTGGACTTTGCTTGAGACAGATGTAAAGTCTGAGGGAAGTACAAGGTGGTATTGACTGTGTTAGGTATGTTTTCATGTGGCTTACTAAAGGAATTGTTTTTGTGGTGTTCTTAGGATGGAAGGAGTTCCCGTGTTTTCAAACCTCTTTTCAGTCTTTGCTTGCTTGAGGACAAGCAATAAGCAAAGTCTGGGGGAGGGAGAAAGTGCTTCCCACGTTTTCAAACTTCTTTTTCGTTCTTGGTTTTTCTGTTTGCTTGAGGACAAGCAAAAGATTAAGTCTGGGGGAGTTGATAGACGGTATTTTAATCGGTTTTTAACCCTTGTTTTCCATGGTTTTATTGAGTCAAAGTATGGTTTTATGAGCTGTTTTGAGTGAAAACAAACATATAGAGATGCAGAATCATGCAGAACCATCAAAATTTTGGATTCCTTTGAAAGCCTTTCCACCGTTAGATCGAGCTTAAATTTGGACACAAGATAGCCACGTGAGTTAGCTTTTATTTGGAGGTGGTTTCAAGGCAATCATAGAATTGGTTAGGAAGATATGACAATTTTACCCAAGACATGTCATTCTGGCCAAGAACAGACGCGACCAGAAGATGCGCTAGACCTGGGGATCAACCTGCTAAGACCTTGATTGATCGATCAACCCCTTGATCGATCGATCATCGAAGTTTCACCAGAAAAACTAGATTTTCCTTATTTTGTACCAAATGCGTTTTTAGCCTATTTAAATAGTTTTCTTAGAACTTTTAGGGCATCCTATCATTATTTTCAGCAGCAACTCTTGTAACCTCTCACGGAGAAGATCTCTATCCTCCAAAACACCATTGGAGAGGATTTCTGAACCCTATTTCTATTTAATTCAGTTTATTATTATATTTATTATTTCTTCTTCTTTGTTTGTTCTTCCTTCTATGTCTTAGTAGTTACCTAATCAGGTTTAGGGTTTCTAGGGATTTAGGAATCAATGATTATGGATTGAATAGGATTCAATGAATAGAGTTCTTCATCTATGCTTGTGTGTAATGCTTAGATTAGCTTGATCACCTAATATATGA
>OVBA01007580.1:0-14233 GCA_900406435.1 Lepidium aucheri | reverse complement strand
TGATCAAAATTATCTAATTCTGTTAAACCAAAACTAGACCTGAATAATATGTAGAGTAATAGTCAAGTTGCTCTACTTTTTTATCAACCGACATAAACATCATTTGACATCAAACATGATGTATTTCCCAACGAATAAGGCGTCGTATTCTGGATATAAGTTCATTTTTAGTGGGGAAACGAGATAGAGAGAACGAGTGAGACTTGAACTTGATCAAGTAATGTAATCACAAAACTAAGCTCCTAATTACGTTCTTATCCATGTGTCTACTTTTCTAAAGCAATACAATCTCTCATTTAGTTATTCAGTTTGCTTATTTGTTGTACTACTTTTATGTGGTTCTTCTCAATTTCTACTTAAAACAATGTTTATGTTGGTGGTAACGTCCGTACTCTTTTCTGAATTTCCTTGCAAGTTATCGTGATGTTTTAATTAATCTTATTTTTGACCCTATAAATTCTCATATAACTCTTTCTTTTTTTCCTTTATGCAGAAACTTTTTTTGCAAAGAGTCTTAAACATAATTTAGTGTTTCGATAACGCACGCTTTTGACATTACTGGCAATATGGGCCTTTACAAAACAACCACAATTTAAATTTGTTAACAAGTTGTAAACCAGTCCAAATTTCTATGTTTTTTACAAATTATTATCTATGTGGCCCAAAGTGATGTAAATTTATTTGTTGCTGATGTTATTATGTATCCGCCTGTTCAGTTTTCAATCATTGTATTGGATATATTGTTTACAGTTTTTAATTAACAAAGCCTAATTTTTTTTGTAAGTTAACTATTTGTTAATTATTTGTCACATTAATTGTAAACTAAGGTGCATTATCTTAATTTGTTTTTCAATTTTCGTAACTTGTTTTACTATAAATTTAAAACCCCTAAAAAATGGTTTGTCTTCATTGGTTTTTACATAAAAACAATTAAAAATTGTAGACGGAAAACAAAAACAATAAAAAACTGTCCACCGTCTTCACCAGTTACGTCTTTCCTTGGGAATTTAAAGCCGTCGTTTCCATTTTTTGTGTTTTCACAATGTTTACTAATTACTTCAACCAAATCATCACTAACCCTAAATCACTTTAGTTTTCACAATACATACTCTCTCGCAGATTCTCAGTTTTTGTAAAGCACTTTCAGTCTCTCTGAAAACTTATTCGTTTTTTTTTTTTAAATCTTCGTAACAATTATGCCGAAAAACAAAAAACAGAAGTTGGTTAATGATGAATCTATCCTTTTCTCCTTAACAGATGATTCTCCTTCTAAAAATTGTTTCCCTAACTGGCCAAACTTCTTTGTCTGCTTTTTTTTAAATTTTCGGTCAACATGCAAAAAGGTGAAGGAATTATGTGATGATCCTGCCATTCTCTCATCACTTTCGCTCAAAGAAGTCAGATTTGTTCCTTATTGGCTAGAAATAGAGAAAGCAACTAAAAGGTACTCTAAGTTGTGTGATAATGACAATCCCGAAGCACATTATCGTTTAGGTGTATGTTACTATTTTTATGAAGACAAACTGGATTTGGGTCTTTCTTTACTTCGTGATTCTTCAAAGCTTGGTCACAGTTTGGGAAAGTTTCTCTATGGAATTCTGTTACTACATATCGGCGGGAAAGGGAGGGAAGAAAGGATTTAAATGCTTTCGAATCATATAAAGCATGTACTGTCAACAACATTGCAGGTTATGTTCAAATTAATTTATGCTATCGATGACATACTTTGGGGTCAAAGTGAAGTTGTAATACACGATTTGAAGACAAAATTCGTTCCCGTCAAATGTGATTGTGACCGGAAGACGAAGAATTTCTTTGATGAAGACAATATCTGGCTTGACTTTGGTGCGAAGACTGATATAAACACAGATGAAATGTGTCATAATTGTTTCTCGAATTGTGTTGTTAGAGCTTCTTTACGTGGTTGGGATTTTAATGGTATTATTCAGTTGTGAATGTTTAATAATTTTTTTTTGAACTCTGTATTTATGATTATTCTTAAGTTTACTCTATAGTATTTTGAAAAACCAAATAACTCTGTTTATTTATATTATAAATTAATTCTAAATTAATGCTTTCCAACCTTAATGCATTGTTCTATTTAATCACATTGTAATGCTAACCATTATTTACGCATGGTCAATTAGATGTTGCTGTTTCTAGAGTCAAAAGTATATAGTTCCTGAAGAATCTCATCAGTGATGAAATAGGGCAAAGGTTGAACAAAACTACAAATGTTGGATACAAACAGATATTTCAAACCATATGATATTTGTCATACATCATCGTAATACATTCCAAGGAAAAAAAGAGATTTTTTACATCTATTTCACTACGTAACATTGTGCTAATGTGTAAAAATAAGTTTTTTAGGCCATGGTGTGAAGATTTTTGCGTGTGTTTTGGACTGTAGAACAAAAAAATCAGTTACTAATAAGAGAAAGATGGACTGGAACTGAAACACAACAATAAGAGTAACTGATACTAATTTTTTCATTAATGTTAATTTCTAAATGTTTATTCAATCACTTCGGACACACAAACTGATGCTACGATTCTTGAAAAAGTTTTATTTTTTCAGTATAAAAACCAAAAAAATTATACCATTTGCGTGATGACTTTATTAGTCAGATACAAGTAATGATGACATTACTTAAAAAACATATTTTATTTTGATTATAAACTCAGTTTTAATATATATAAATATTGCTTAAATAAAAACAATCTCTATCTATGTATTTGACCAACATTCTTTTATATGTTATCTTTTTTCTTTATAAGTATTTTCGTCATGTCTATACAATTTTGACCTTTACATTAAAAGATAGATTTGTTTTGTGTCGCCTATATTGAAAATTATAATAGGGTATAGGGTTTGACAATAAAATGAATATTGTTTATTTCTATCCTTACATATTGTAACTACGCATATATTATGTACATTGTGTTTTTTTTTTGGGTGTGAGATGTACAATTTCCAACTATTTTAGGCTCCCCCTAATGTACAAATTTTCTGTTGTAAATTGTACTAACAATATATTATGTAAACTAATTAACAGAAACTCTTACTTTATTTGAGTTATTAAATATTCAGCTGGTAATATTTGTAGAACCTCCACCACAGTTGATATTCAAAGCATCTTCAACCAGCTTATATCATAGAAAACCCTAAAGTGTATTTTTTGTTTACATAATAGTATTTACAGGAAAATATATATATTTTTGTTGTTTCTGTTTTTTGGCATTTAAATACATTAGTTAATATCTAATATTACAGTTCATAATAGTTTACAGTAAATTTAAAATTAATTATATGTTGTATAGTATAATCGGACGTGTAATGTCATAGTAAGCAAGTGACAAGATAAATAAAGTTATTACGTAATATTCATTTAATTTTTACTANAGTTAAAACTTAATTTTGGAAGTGTTATTAACTGAAAATATTCTAATATTCAAATTAAACAATTTTTTTTTAATTTATTACTTTATTTATGAATTGCTTTGAACATAACATAACCACAAATATTTTCTTACTCACAAATGTTTCAAACTTATATCTATCTTCTCTTACGTATATCTATTCTTCTGCTTTTTCCGAAATCATGTAGCATCATATTAAAATAATTAACTATATTTTACACAAGTAACTATATTTAATAACAAAATAATACAAATTATTTTCTATCAGCATATTTATATTATATTGAACAGATACATATATATATATGTATTTCGGCTATATTGTACGTGTGAACATATTGAAATATATGTTGTACAAGTGATCTAAGTTAGATTACTTCATGAATTTTTATACAGTATACATTTTAAAGTAGCATATCAATGATCAATTTCAACCACAGTTCACATGTAATAATAAATATATTTCACAAATTCAACAAAAAAGTTTAAGTAGATAATTTGAAACGAGTTTTGAACTTAAACCGACATCAGAACAAAAACATTTACGGAAATAAGTAGCCTCGAAAGGATTTTTTATAATATAATTCCAGAAACAAGGTTGGCATGCCTCTGAGAAATCCATATCATTAGATGCACCAAACGAGTCGAATAGATTTTCTGGCCTCAAAAAATTTGCAGTCTTCCCGTCACATTTGCATGTAAATGGTTTGAAGGTCTCCTTCAAACTTTTAATTGCCGACCAAGACCTAGCTCATAGTGTTTCATCCACCCGGATGTCAAAATTATCAAATTCTTCCAAAGTTGTAGACATTGTGGATTTGGTAAACTGCTCTAGCAATGTTATTCCTTCGTCTATGCGGGCATCGTCAAGATGGATTAGGAGAAGAGCATAAACATATATTGCATCTCTGAACTTTCCCATTGCAGATTTGCGGAACAAATCAAGCCCTTCTTTTTTTTCATAAAAAAAAAGAATAAGTGCTAACCTGTACATTTCTTCCGCATTGTCATTTTCCAGCAAAAGTTTATATCTTTCGCATGCTTGCTCTTTCTCCGGGCAGTAAGGGTAGAAGTAGACATCGGCAACTGAAAGGTTTTTTAGAACCTCCGGCTGATCAGAAATTTCCTTCCATTTCTTGCAAACTTGGCGGAGATTTAAAAGTGACTCTGCCGATGTTTTTCCACAAATAGTTGCTATGGAAATCAATACATCATCTGTCAAAGAAAAAAGTAGTGCTTCTTGCTTTTGCATAACTTTCTTATTTGCCGCCATTGATGAATATCTGGAGTAAAAGTTGATGTGTAAGTGGGAAGAGAATATGATAGAAGCAAGAAAGAAGTGAAACAACAGAAAATAAAAACCAGAGATATAAAAACCTAACAAGTCTTAATGGTCATTTATATTCCCAAATTCTATTCAGTCATATCGTCCACATGAAACGACGCACTGTTTCGGGAATCATTGCGCCGTATGTAAAGTGTTAGTAATAAAATATTAATATAATTTTGTAAATCATTTTTACAAAAACAAAATAGTTTAGGTTACTCAACTTATATGTCTATCTACTAACTGGTCAACCATTCTTACGTGTTTGATCTTACTTTCTTTGTAAGTACAGTCTTCGTTTATGTACAATTGGCCTTTATGTGTAATTTTTGTTTATGTTTTCTACGTCAGAAGTATATAAACTAAGGGAAAAGATCAAACGTTCTAACCAGCATTAGTGAATAAAGTATGGGGGCTAAAGTAACTACTTAAAGAATCACTACGACGGTGAGAGATCGTCATTTACAAAAGCATAAGAGTTTCTGCTCGAATCTGAAATCATCCTTCGTTGATGATCATCAATACGAAGATCAAACGGAAGAGAGAGAATATCGACGGTGAGAGATCGTCGTTTCCAAAACCAGAGAGAATTTTGATTTTTTTCACAAAACGTGATCTGAAAAGAAAATTAAACTTTTGGTTTTCTTTTTTCAAAACTAATTTCAACGTGGAACCACATCACACCACGTGACAACATTGAGACGCTTATTCTGTTTCAATATGTAAATACGGATCCCAAGATAAATTATGGATCAAATAATTTTTTTTACATATTTACTTTAATCATATGATACTCTTGTAATCTCGTCATTATGCTCAAAATAGAGTTCCAACTAATTTTTCACCAAAATTATTCAAATAGCTCCCGGTTTCACGTCCTTTCCTATTCCCTCCAGTCTCATCGACCTGTGAAAACCATTCGGCAAGATTTTGGTTAGTCTTATCAGTTATCTTCATTCTGAACTTGACGAAATTGATCCTCTTCGTTATCACTTTATTTTCTTCTTCTAACTTCTCTCTTCTATCGACTCTGTGCAAACGATTCGGCATGATTTTTTCGTTGAATCTGTGAGACTTTTCTTTGATTATATTATTTGCTTCATCAATTTCCCTTTCCCCAATTTCTAGCTCCTGGAATTTTGGTTACTTTTATTGATAAACATAAATTGGAATTGTTGTTTGGAATTGAATCCCTTAGACCTATAATCGAAGCTTCCTCGAACTGTAGGTATAACAAATTTATGTCGAATAGGTTTCTGAAACTTCTGAGTTGTGAAATCTGTGGACGATTCTTCCTGCTGTTTGTTCCTTCCTTTTTCCCACTTTTCGTGATGAACTACTAACTATCTTTACATGCTGACTTTATAAACGTAAATTGGAACTGTAATTTGCGGAAACGTATTTAGTACTCAAAATGTAGAGTACTCTTTGTATATGTTACTAGGCCAATAATTAATTTGATATTACTTTATTACATTTTGGATGATGTTCCGTGAAACTCTTATCAGCTTGGGGCCTTTCCACATTAAGGTGTGTTGCTTATTCGCTTTATATTCTAGTACAATTATAGGCTTTTCCACACGTGAGGCTCTCTTATTCCATATTATTGGGGACATCTAGAACAATTTGCAAAAGCCCGTAAAGATCTTTTGTAGCGGTGAATGAGATGGTGAATAAATTATAGGAAATTTTGTCCCAAATGCCACAAAATCTTAGTTCCTTCTGCAAAATGCCCCTCTCTGCAATACTTGGCTACAATGCCACACATATGGTAGTGGTAAGACGGAAAAGCCCTCAATTATATTGGAAACAGAAATGGAAGAGGGCATATAATGAGTAGTAAATTTCTCCATTGCCGAAGCTATTGCTGACCATGTTTTCTCCATCATTCAAGCTATCGGGCCAGTTAGCCAGTATATTGGACGAGCTGTGAGAGGATCTATTTGCGAATTTAACTCAGAGAGAGTGCAACCGGTGAATCTACAACGCACACATTAAACAAAAGAGTGGTCGCCATCAAAAGACTTTCGCAGAAGATAATTGTGGAAGATGTTAATGCGAGTAATGCGAGCACTGTTTTGGAAAAGCACAATTAAGGGTTGTAGAAGTAGATGTGAGGAAGACGATCACTGTACAGTATGAACATGGATTTGGCAAAGTGAAAATGAGTGTGGTATAAGTCGATACGAGGAAGACGAGAACTGTACAAAATGGACATGGACAAGTACAGCCGTTGTCCATGGAAAAAGATAATGCGAAAGTGGCATATATTTGAATGTGTAGCCGTAGGATCGGGAGATGTACAAGTAAATATTTACATGGACTAGTTCTCTATTGGAAAAGAGAAAGTTAATGGGATAGAAGTTGGTGCTAGGAAGATGAGAACTATACTGTATGGACATGGACAAATTGTGGGAGAGAGAAGTTTTCTGTACGGACATGGACAAGCTGTGGGAGAGAGTAGTTTCCTTAGGCGTTTAAAATGACTTAGGACATGGACAAGAATTGTCGTTGTCCATGCAGAAGGAGGGAAGTTGCTAAAAATGCATCCATGTGCATGATGTAAAATATGAGTTAGGACCCGGCCGTTTACTGGCATATATTTCAATGTGTAGCCATTTGATGTGGACATGGACAAGTAAATAAAAGAAGTTGTGATTCGAATGCTCACTGAATAATAGATAAAGGTCGGATAAATGGTGGTCGATAGAAGTTGAAGTACATGTCTCCTTGAAATTAATGGAGTGCATTACCATGTGAAACAAAATGGTAAACTGAACATACAACAACAAAAAGGGATTGTATAATATATAGCTGGGTATTGGCATTGTCCTAATTAGATCGGATTTTTACAAGTCGACCTATTGTGGCCAGAGACATTACAACATCCACACTTTTGATTCCGTGAGGCTAGGGAGCCCTGAAATTAAATAGGAAAATATATTAGAGTGAGAATAAAAATAGTGAGGTGGCCAATTGCGGGGAAATACATATATCAATAGCGGGAGAGAACATAAGCGAAGAGTACCGAGAATTCGCCTTTGGAGGGGATGCGAATCTTACGAGGCCTACCAGCTGAGCGGCGTGTTTTTGGAGGCTTAATAGAAACATCTAAAACTTCAGCGTGGACTAGGGAAAGAGTGTTGTTGGGCACGGGGTAAATATCACCTACATATAAATGACTCCACTCCCGAACAGTGTACCATGATCCGACGAGAGTGTACATATCGGTGGTGGTAGAAACTGCCACTGCTAATGCGTGGGAGCAAGGGACATGAAGAACATCAAAAACTTTGCAACTGCATGTTTTGGATGCTATGTCAACTTGGAAGGCACACCCAGCTGCATCGTTCACTTGGAAAACACTACATGATGAAGACAAAACATCACATGATGTAGCCTCCCGCAAATGGTCGACAAGAATGTCTTCTATCTCTGGTGTACACACAAAAAATGTATTAGCAATACGCTTCCTTCAAGAAGAAAACCAACCCATAAGCATGGTTCTAATATATTCAACCATGGAGACGATTGGGAAAGAAATAGCTTTCCCGATTGCTGAGTTAAGGGACTCAGCAATGTTACTGCTAATACTGATATCGATTTCCATGAAAATGAGACAATGCCCAATGAGAGAACCCAATGTCAAGAAGGTACCGATGGCAGGCAGGACTTCTACATTCAATCTCAGAAATCCAGTAGTTGAAGTCCCCCTTCGTAAATGATCGAGCAACTTTAGAGACCATAGCAGCTAGGCCAGGGCACTTGAAACGGTGGTTGACATTGCGGAAGAGATGCACAATACATGCACCGTGGTGGGCTAGTGGAAAAACAGATTTCAAGGACGAGTAAATAGCTTTATGGCGATCAGATATGAAAACCAATTGGGCAGAGTCAGGAACAAATTGTTGCAACTCGGATAAAAACCACGTCCACGCAGCTTCATTTTCACCGTCGACATCTCCAAATGCAAGAGGAAAGATCTGCATGTTACCGTCTTGACCACTAGTAGCAAGCAGGCACCGTTTATATTTCCCTTTGAGCTGGGTGTCATCGATCACAATTACTTTCCTTAGGAATTCAAAGCCAACCACCGATGCACCAAAGGCGAAAAAAAGATATTTAAATAAAAAGTCACTAGACGAGTTGGGTGCAATTTGTACTTTGAATATGGTGGAAGGATTTGAAGCCTTTAGTTGGTGAAGATAAGAAGACAATAGTTGAAAGCTTTCCTCATCGCTACCTCTAGCACGGGATAAGGCAAGTTCTTTTGCAGCCCAGGCCATTGAATAAGAAATTTCGACATGAATATCTAATAATACCATCTCTGGAATCTCGCAAGCGTGAGGTCCCTTTTTTCCATTGCCAAACTTCCCGACAAGAAAGTCCGCGATGATGTCAGCAGTAGCATTCTTCTTAAACTGGGACTTACTCTTAACATCGCATGAATGGTTTAACTCCTCCTTCCTAATTTCAATGTCATTGGGGTTTACTCGGCCATAAATTCTCCAATGACATTTGGAATCAACACAGGTGGCAATGATGCGTCGAGTATCAGACTTTGTTATTCGGAAGTGAAACAATCGCTTTAAGGCGTACAAGGCTAAGACATGTCTAAAATATGCTTTGTCTTTGAAAACTCGCCCAACATAAATGGCATCAGGAGCCCTTCTAAGATCCATATTAGAGAAATATGAAGAACAAACCCTCATATTGTCATGGAATGGAGGGGCATCAGATAAGAGGAATGAATGTTCAGAAATTGCGGCATCGTCATCAAGACCTGGTTGTGTGAGTTGAGAGTCCTCGAAGACGTGGAGTAAAGAGTCTAACAAAGGACCAGGAGGGACATGTGTGTCTGGACAAGGACAAGGGGAGACACCTTCAGAATATTCATTAATAGCAGTCGGGAATAACTCCCTCACTGATGAAGAATCTTTTGATCTAGATGGAATAGGTCCTCCATCAACACGAAAATCATCGTGTAGCCCTTCAATCTCTAGACTGAAACCAATAGGGGAGTAATGATGGGAGTGAGAAGCAGACAGTGCGCGTATGATATTAAATGTAAACAATTGGAGATGGTTGTCTTTGTTATTTAAAGCATGGCAAGGATTTTTGACAGGGGACTCCGAATCAGAACTGTCTGAGTAGTCCATTGCCTAATGTTTGTTAGGTGAATTTTAGTGATTCCTCCTTGACACATTAATTTAATACATAACACTTATAGGTGATGCTAGATGAAAATATGTTTTGTTATCAGGCATGTAATTGTGTTGACTCAAATCTCCGGTTTAGTTGATTTGATTCAGGTTATCTCTGGTTTTGAGGGTTTGGTTTACTTTTTTAGATTGGGAAATTAACCTTTTCAATTATGTTAGAAACCATTACCGTTAGTTGCTCTTCTTCTTCCTTGTATATAAACTATCAAAGCTCTATTAGTATTGAGCTAAGCTGTAAATTCTTTCTGATAGTGGATTGCTGGATTTAATTCAGCCCCAGATGTAGATTAGTCACACCGACTAATTGAACTAGGTAAACAAATTTGGTGTGTCAAAATTGTACATTCGAAATCTCTCTCTCTCAATCTTCATCTTCTATTCTCTGTAAACCGAATTAAAGTTCAAGAAAGGTCTTCAATCTTCATAACCATCTTCTACAAGTGGTATCAGAGCCAGGTTCTCTTCTCTGGCTATGGCGAAACCAAAGACGAAGACAAAGATCGAGTTGTTTGACGGTAACTGAGACTTCTCGCTCTAGAAGATTCGAGTTCAAGCTCATCTTGATATTCTTGGTTTAAAACATGCGCTTACCAATTTCTCATTGACAAAGACAGTCCCTAATGATGCAAAACATGTGGATGGTGAAGCTTCAACAAAAGAAGTTCCTGATCCAGAGAAAATCGAACAATCGGAGCAAGCTAGGAATCAAATCATCGCACATGTCAGTGACACGGTTCTACGCAAGATCAATCATTGCGATACTGCTGTTGAGATGTGTTCTCTCTTGAATAAATTGTATCTGGAAAAATCCCTTCTTAATCGAGTCTATTTGCAGCTCTGTATCTATTCATTCAAGATGGATGAATCAAAATCAGTTGACAAAAATATTGATGAAGTCTTGAAGATTCTTGCAGAATTAGGGAACCTTGAAATCACTGTACCAGAAGAGGTACAAGCTATTATTCTGATGAATTCCTTGCCTTACAGTTATGATCAATTCAAGCACACGCTAAAATATGGCAACAAGAATCTGTCTCTGCAAGATGTTGTGTTCTCTGCTAAGTCACTTGAGAGAGAAATGGCAGAACATAATGCGTTGGATAAAAAAGGTTCATCAGCTCTCTATACAAATGAGAGAGGTAGATCTCCAACAAGATCACAATCAAGAAATGGAAATGAGAAACAAGGAAGAAGTAAGAGTCGATCAAAATCAAAATTGAGAATTACTTGTTGGTTCTGTAAGAAAGAGGGACATGCTAAGAAGGACTGCTATGCTAGGAAAAGAAAATTGGAGAATGATGAACAAGGTGAAGCAGGTGTGATTACAGATAGTCTGATATTCTCTGAAGTATTAGCAGTGAATGACCAAAATGTTCAAGATGTATGGGTAATTGATTCAGGTTGTACATCACATATGACTGTAAGAAGAGATTGGTTCTGTAACTTTCAAGATGGAGATGGAACTACAATTCTCTTGGGTGATAATCGAGTTATCAAGTTTTATGGCATTGGTTCTATCAAGATCAAAGCTATAGGTGGATCAATCAGAATTCTTAACAATATTAAGTATGTTCCTGATCTTAGAAGAAATCTCATTTCAGCAACTACCTTGGACAGATTAGGCTATAGTCACTCAGGTGGAAATGGGAAATTAAGATACTATAAGAACAACAAAACAGCTCTGTGTGGAACTGTGTGTAATGGTCTTCATATTCTGGATGGACACACTATTATAAATGAGGTCTGCAATGTGAATGATCAGGATAAGAAAACAGCTCTGTGGCACAGCCGTTTGGGTCATCTGAACATTAATAGTTTGAAGATTCTGACTCAGAAACGTCTTATTGACAAGAAGGAAATCAGGGATCTAAATTTCTGTGAACACTGTGTTATGGGGAAAGATAAGAAGTTGAGCTTCAATGTCGGTAAACATCAATCGGTTGATGTTCTTAGCTATATCCATGCTGATCTTTGGGGCTCACAAAATACTACACCATCTATATCAGCTTACAAATATTTCCTATCTCTTATTGATGATAAGTCAAGAAAAGTTTGGGTCTGTTTCCTGAGATCAAAGGATGAAACTTTCAACAAGTTTTGTGAATGGAAACAATTGGTTGAAAACCAGGTTGATAAGAAGGTGAAGTGTTTGCGTACTGATAATGGACTTGAATTTTGCAATGCAAAGTTTGATGAATACTGTAGGAGTCATGAAATTGAAAGGCACAGAACTTGTGTATATACGCCTCAGCAAAATGGCGTTGCAGAGAGAATGAATCGTACACTGATGGAAAAGGTAAGGTGCTTATTGAATGAATCTGGTTTAGATGAAAGCTTTTGGGCTGAAGCTACTGCAACAGCTGCATACATTGTGAACAGATCTCCTGCTTCTGCCATTGATCACAATGCACCAGAAGAACTCTAGTTGAATCGTAAACCAGGTTATAAGCACCTAAGAAAGTTTGGATATGTGGCTTATGTACTTCATGATCAAGGAAAATTGAAGCCAAGAGCATTGAAAGGTGTATTTCTTGGATATCCATCAGGTACTAAAGGCTATAAAATTTTGCTTCTTGAAGAAGGGAAATGTGTTACAAGCAGAAATGTAACATTTAATGAGGATTTGTGTTTCAAAGATTTGAAGAGAAATGACTCGGAAGGTCCAGGTAATGAGACTGATTCTGTGAGTATTTACAAACCTCATACAGTTAGTACTGAGATCAAGCACAATATTAAAGGAAATAACAATCAAGGGGGAGCTACAACAACAGACTCTACATCTGATCAGACAGACACAGTTGCAGAAGAAAATGCAGAAACTAATGTAAGGGAATCTGAAACTGACTTGTCAGATTATCAACTGGCAAGAGATAGATGAAGAAGAGAACACAGAGCTCCATCTAGACTTCAAGATTACTCTCAGTTAGTAACTGAAAATTGTGCTGAGTGTGCAATGGCATTGATGGCTTCAGTTATAGTCAGTTCAGATGAGCCAAACTGCTATCATGATGCTTTAAAGGATAAGAACTGGGACAAATGGAATGCAGCCATGAATGATGAAATGAGTTCTTTACTCAAAAATGGAACTTGGGAGTATGTTGATAGGCCAATAGACAGGCATGTTATCAGTTGTAGATGGCTATTCAGAATAAAATCTGGAATTCCTTAAGTATGACCAGAGAGATTCAAGGCCAGACTAGTTGCAAGGGGCTTTACTTAAAAGGAGGGCATTGACTTTCAAGAAATCTTTGCTCCTGTTTTCAAACATGTCTCAATCCGTATATTGATGTCTGTAGTTGTCAATAAGGATTTGGAGTTAGAACAAATGGATGTTAAGACAGCTTTCTTGCATGGTGATATTGAAGAGGAGCTCTATATGAAACCACCAGAGGGCTTTGAATGACGGGAAAGACAAGGTATGTCTTCTAAACAAATCTCTTTATGGATTAAAACAGGCACCTAGACAATGGAATATATGTTTTGATCAATTGATGAAAGATGAAGGTTTTGCACGAAGTGATCAAGATCAATGTGTGTATGTGAAAAAGGTAAATGACAATGAATTCATTTATCTCCTTCTATACGTTAATGACATCCTGATAGCAGCTAAGGAGATGTCTGTGATCAACAACTTAAAAAGGAGATTGAGTCAAAAATTTGAGATGAAGGATATGGGAGCTGCTAGCAGAATCCTTGGAATAAACATTACTCGAGACAGAACTAAAGGTACTCTGTATCTAGATCAATCAAAGTATCTTGAGAAGGTCCTTCACAGATTCAACATGTAAAATTCTAGAGCAACAAACACTCCAATAGGATCTCACTTCAAGCTATCTGAAGTTAAAGATGACTCAGAGGTTTTGGATATTAATTCAACTCCATATTCAAGTGCTGTTGGTAGTGTGATGTATGCAATGACAGGTTCTCGACCTGATCTTGCATATAGTATCGGTTTGGTGAGTAGATTCATGAGCAAACCAGGAGAAGTTCATTGGGAAGCAGTTAAGTGGTTGCTCAGATATATTAAAGGTTCGAAGGATCTGAAGTTAGTATACACAAAGGAGAAGGATTTCAACATCTATGGCTATTGTGACTCTGACTTTGCAAGTGATCTTGACAAAAGAAGATCAACTTCAGGCTATGTCTTCACTAGGGCTGGGCATAATACCTGAAAACCGAAATTCGACCCGAACCCGATCCGAAATACCCAAAACCGAACCGAACCGAAACTTACAAAATACCCGAACGGGTTTTAGATCAC
>OVBA01007579.1:0-14235 GCA_900406435.1 Lepidium aucheri | reverse complement strand
TATCTAGTTTTTAAAAAAATAAATAAATCCAGGAAAATTTTGGATCATTGGATCTAACACGTGGAATAATCTTGTTAATTGCTAACTTTGAGAAAAAACCCTTCTTTATATAATAAGATTAGTAATAAAAATTACTTTTTGTTGAAATTAGTATTTTAACATTTAATATTCCCGATTTCCTTTTAGATTAAAATTTCATTTATGTTAGGAATTCTTTTTAGATTAGAATTATCAAAATATTGAAGAAATCTATCTAAAGATAAATTTTATCTAGTTTTTTTAAAAGAAATAAATCCAAAAAATTTTTGGATTATTGGATCTGACACGTGGAAAATCTTGTTAATTGCTAACTTTGAGAAACCCTTCTTTATATAATAAGATTAGTAATGAAAATCACTTTTTGTTAAAATTAATTTTTTAACAATTTATATTCGTGATTTCCTTTTAGATTAAATTTTTTTTATTTTGGGAATTCTTTTTTGAGTAGGATTATCTAAATATTGAAGAAATCTATTTAAATATATATACTATCTAGTTTTGTAAAAATAGATAAATCCAGGAAAAGTTTGGATCATTGGATCTGACACGTAGAAGAATCCTGTTAATTACTAACTTTGAGAAACTCTTCTTTATATAATAAGATTTTTTAAAAATAGATAAATCCAGGAAAATTTTGGATCATTGGATCTGACACGTGGAAGAATCCTGTTAATTACTAACTTTGAGAAACTTTTCTTTATATAATAAGATTTTTTTAAAATAGATAAATCCAGGAAAATTTTGGATCATTGGATCTGACACGTGGAAGAATCCTGTTAATTACTAACTTTGAGAAACTTTTCTTTATATAATAAGATTTTTTTAAAATAGATAAATCCAGGAAAATTTTGGATCATTGGATCTGACACGTGGAAAAATCTTGTTAATTACTAACTTTGAGAAACCTTTTTTATATAATAAATTTTTTTTTCCTTTTTTTAAAAAAAGAAAGATGATGGCAATCATAGTTTCTGCCCTGAGATTGATAAAAATTAATAATATTTTTTTCGAAAATAGAAATAATTATTTTCTTTATGCCAACGTGATTTTATTCTTATTTTCTTTTGTGGGCAATTGTATATACCAACCGTATATTTCGATAATGAATTAGAAATATGGAACGTTGACACAAAAAAGAAAGAAAAAAAAAAGCGGAATAGTAAGAGCCGTTGGATCTTTGCAGGCGCAATGATATGACAAGATAATGGTTGTTTCGCTGTCACTTTGATTGGACAAAAGAAACAACAGTCAGGGCCATTTCGTCATTTACCAACCTTCACGTTCTCTGTTTTATCAACTAAATGAAGTTAAAAGTCTTTAGTGATATCTGTAGTTTGATACATCGGATCGGTAGGAGAATCCGACTGTTTAAAAAATATACTTCTAATTTAAATTTTTTTTATATAAATATTTTAGTATATTTTAGGGCATTTTAGAGTGTGGCCACTCTGGAGACAGCCACACCTGCTCTTTGAATCATTCTCGGTTANCTTCGAATCATTCTCTCTCTCTCTCTCTCTCTCTCTCTCTCTCTCTCTCTCTCGATCTGGCTTCCATTATCCAGACCCAATTTCACCATTAGAACCGATCCAATTTCTGAGCATTTTCTTCTTCCAATTGAGCGCGGCGGTCACGGCGATCGGCTGCTATGGCTTCCAAGACTAAGTAAGAGTCTTTACTCTTTTCAAAGTTTTTCTATCCTATTTCTCTGTGCAAGTTTATTCTTTGTTTCAGATCTGTGGTTTGTGTTTTCAGAAGTTGGAAGTTTCTATTTTGAGATATCGTCAGTTATAGAATTTAGATCTAAATTTAGATTTCCTTTATTTTGCGGCAAAATTTAAAACCATATAGTTTCAATCGATTATGCTTTTTATTGCGGTGATTGAACTTGTGTGTTTTGTGTGAACAGAACGAGTTTATCTGAAACTACTTGGGGAAAATCATCTCCTGCTACTCCAAGAGTAGCAAAAGTGAGTAGAGGAGTTAATAAATCCGAGCCTAATTCTCCATCACCAATTCCACATTCACGCCTTTCACTTGATCGTTCTTCCCCAAATTCAAAGTCTTCTACTGACAGACGATCACCAAAGGTTCCGACTCCACCCGAGGTTAGTTTGTGTTCACTGTTGAGTGGTACTAGATGTAACTCACCATAATGTTTCAACACTTGACATGTTTTTGTTTACTAATGATTCGCAGAAAACCCAAACGCGGGTGGTAGCTAAAGGATCAGAAACGCAAACCCGGTTGAGTGTAATCAAGGAGGATTTAAAAAAAGCGAATGAGCGGATATCTTTATTGGAGAAAGATAAAGCTAAAGCACTTGATGAACTCAAAGAAGTTAAAAAGAAGGCTGAAGAAGCAACTGGGAAGCTGGATGATGCTTTAAAAGCTCAGACAAATGTGATGGATAATTCTCAGACTGAGAAAATTCAGGCTGTTGAGGCAGAGATCGAGGCAGTTAAGAACAGAGAAGAAGAATTGAAGAAAGAACTCGAGAGTGTTAAGAACCAACATGCTTCAGATTCTGCTGCTCTACTTTCAGTCAAACAGGAGCTTGAGAATATCAATGAAGAATTGGCTGCGGCTAATGATGCTAAGAGCAATGCCTTGAGTCAAGCAGATGATGCTAGTAAGACGGCTGAAATTCATGCAGAAAAAGTTGACATTTTGTCTTCAGAGTTAACACGGTTAAAAGCTTTGCTTGATTCGACCCGGGAAAAGAAGGCCATTTCGGGTAATGAGATGGTTACTAAACTAGAAGACGAGATTTTGGTTTTGAAAAGAGATCTTGAGAAAGCGAGAAGTTTCGAGGCAGAGGTCAAAGAAAAAGACATGATCATTGAGAAGCTTAATGTTGATCTAGATGCTGCGAAGATGGCAGAATCATATGCACACAGCTTGTCCGAAGAGTGGCAGAGCAAAGCCAAAGAACTGGAGGAACAGCTAGAAGAAGCTAAGAAATTAGAAAGATCTGCTTCTGTATCTTTGGAATCTGTGATGAAACAACTCGAAGGAAGCAATGATAAATTGCGTGACATGGAATCTGAAACCACTGGTCTTAAGGAGAAAATTGTGACGTTGAAGTCAACAATTGCTACACAAAAAGAGGATCTTGAGGAATCTGAGCAACGGTTGGGCAGTGCAGAAGAAGAATTATCTAAGATCGAAAAAGAAGTAGAGAGCTTGAAGAGTGAGCTTGAAACTGTGGAAGGGGAGAAGAATCGTGCTTTAAAGAAGGAGCAAGAAGCTACTGTAACTGTTCAAAGGCTCTCGCAAGAGAAAAGCAAGCTCTTATCAGATCTAGAGAGCTCAAAAGAGGAAGAGGAAAAGAGTAAGAAAGCAATGGAGAGTTTAGCTTCAGCTTTGCACGAAGTGTCGAGTGAAGGAAGGGAGTTGAAAGAGAAGCTGTTAAGTCAAGGTGATCATGAGTATGAAACACAAATAGAAGACTTGAAGTTGGTGATTAAGGCTACAAACGAGAAGTACGAGAATATGCTTGATGAGGCGAGACATGAGATTGATGTTCTTGTTAGTGCGGTCGAACAAACCAAGAAACATTTTGAGAGCTCAAAAACGGATTGGGAGATGAAAGAAGCCAATTTGGTGAATTACGTGAAGAAAATGGAAGAAGAAGTTGCTTCGATGGGGAAAGAAATGAACAGGTTAGATAATTTGCTTAAGAGAACTGAAGAGGAAGCTGATGCAGCCTGGAAGAAAGAAGCCCAAACGAAAGAAAATTTAAAAGAAGTCGAAGATGAGGTGATTTATCTTCAGGAAACTCTTGGGGAAGCAAAAGCGGAAAGCATGAAACTAAAGGAGAACCTGTTGGATAAAGAAACTGAGTTACAAAGTGTCATTGAGGATCTGAGGGCGAAGGAGGATGTTTCTCTGAAGAAGATCGAGGAGTTATCGAAGTTAATTGAGGAAGCATTATTGGCCAAGAAGCAAACGGAAGAGGAAAACGGCCAGCTAAGTGAGACTGAAAAAGACTATGATCTGCTACCAAAAGTGGTTGAGTTTTCTTCTCAGAATGGCCATAGTAGCATAGAAGAAAAATCTTCTAAAGTCGAAACCCTTGAAGCTCTACAAGAACCGATCAACAATGGACATGGCAATGTCAATGGTATGGAGGAGAAAGACGTGAATGGAAAACCTGAGGTTAAAACCGAGAAAACTGAGAAGAAGGAAGAATCTCCAGAAGATGACAAAGATGATTCGGTTGAAGTTATATTCAAAATGTGGGAAAGTTGCCAAATCGAGAAGAAAGAAGCTTTTCCCGAGAAAAAATCAGAACTAGAGTCTCAAGAAGAAGAAGAAGATTCAAGCAAAATTGATGAAAGCGACAAAGCCTCCATAGAGAACATTGATGACACCGGAAACGCATTAATAGCAGAAGATCAGCTTATGATGGAGAAGAAGAATAAGAAAAAGAAAACTTTACTTGGTAAAGTTGGGAATCTTCTCAAGAAGAAAGCACCCGTAAACCAGAAATAACAAACTCTTGGAGGTAAGCAAACAAAGCTTTAATATATATATATATAATATTTATTTGTATAACCTTTTAATACCATCAGTGTTCATTATATGTATATCTTTGTTGGTTCTTGATTCTTTTTTTCGTTTCGACTGTTACAACAATGTTTTAATGTAAAGGCTTGTGTTTTTCTTTATTTCCGCTTTTATATCTAACCGCAAGAACGAACAATCAACTTCCATGAGCGCGAATGATGTGTTTCTGAAATAACTTGATAAGTTAAACGATCCCAAAACTCCCAAGAATACCCGAAAACAGCAAACCCGTCCCACCAAATCTTCAACTAGAAGAAAGTGGACGGCATGATTAAAACAATAGGATGACTAGACATAGAGACAAGCCCATAAGACCACGAGCCACGAACTTCGTACAATCAGAAGGAAGCCTACGTTAGAGTTAGATGGTTAAAGCCTAAAGCAATGAACTCTAACACGTATATAACAACGGCCAGAGAAATCTTGGTTCTCTGATAATTTGTGCTGTATATAGAACGCCGTCCTCGTAGCAAAGCTTTGACTTTTGAGTATTTCTATTACATTTAAGTTATAACCTCTTTCAAAATCAACGGCTTGTAAGTTCAAAACAAAATTTTAGAACAACATCAATTACAATAAACAATTACAAAAAGAAAACGATAAAACCAAAAATTGGGACTTCACTCCTCGAATCTAAATCAAAATATAATCCATGCCATTGATTGATGCAGCGTTTTACGACTTAAACTGCGATTACGCTTCCCTGAGCTTCAGCTATGAGTCTCTTCTTATTCGATCTACCTTTTGATTTCTGAGACTTACGTTTCTTTGAAGGGGTCTCCTGGTTTAGCTCTTTTGCGTCTTGTTCCATTGTAGAGACAGAAGCAATGACCTTTTCTTCTAACTTCTTCTTGTCGATAGGATACTCCGTCTCAGTCTCTGGATCGATCACAGACATCTCACCAAGTGTGTAGTCTAACAAGAAACTGCTTCTTACAAATCTATCGATCCTATTGAAATGTCTCTGAGAATATGGAATCAATCCTTCCAGGAGCTCGCCAATACCTTTTACCTGTTGAAAATTATCTATCATAAAGCTAAAAGAAACCCATAATAAAAACCGCTATTGGTCTTTGCCTTTTATGTTAAACCAAACCTGAACAATTTCTGTGGGTGGAAGTATGTTGAACGTTTGGTAAAGAACAAACTGAGCAATGTGGCATAGCTTTGGTTTTGTGTTCCATTCTCGGACATATTCAAAAAGTAAACGAAACTCTTCTTTTTCAAGTCCTTGAAGAGCTTTCACAATCTGTTCGTCTGATTCTCTTTTTCTGTAACACCAATTTTAGGTAAGATAAAGGGAGAGACATAGAATCGAGAAAAGAAAATCTTATATGTTCTTGGATGGCTTTTACCTGCAAAGACCAGCAAAGAGTTCGAAAACTTTGTGAGGCCTACGAAGCTCAAATGCTAATCTTATAGCTTTAGTGTATTCAGCATCTAACACAGCGTTTTCTAGCTCTTGACCTCTCAAGATTGCTTCTTCCTGTACAAAAAAAGTGTTATACGATGATGATTGTACTAGAGTTCAAGAACACATGACAGCTCCATTGAAACCAGACTACTAAAACTTAGTTAATTAGTGACATTGACAGACCTCTTTCCGGAATTCGTCTTCTTTATCCGAAGCAGTTGAATCATGCCATAAATTAATCACTGCATCGCCTCCACCAGTTGCAATCTTTTCTGTCTTCTTTCCGACAGCTAAAGCCCAAACCTATAAAATTAGGGCGATTTTTCTGAACAAATTAGCACAAGATCTCTGAGACTAATGGCAATGAACATATTCTATCAAAACGCTAAAATAGTCACTTCCAATACAGGTAAAGCAGAAGTTCACAAGAATATAAGTAAGAGCATCAAAAGCAGACCAAAATATAGATACATAAAGACACAAAGTAAAGTTTAGGTCACCTTGTCCTCGTGCTGGTCATATGTGGCAATACATTCGCTTGTGTTCACATTCCAAAGTTTCAATAAACCATCGGCACCTATAAGTGCACAGTTAGAAGGTTTAGGCTAAGAAAGAAGAATAAAATATGACACCAGGGTAGTGAACCTTACCACAGGAAACAAATTGGGTTCCATCAGTTATGAATGAGGCCCTAAGTACACTTGAGGTATGACCTTCAAATGTTTTGAGGCAGGAACCATCAGATATAGCCCATATTTTTACTGTCTTATCACCTGATGCTGTCACTACGCACTGATCAACAGGAGAGAACTCAACAGAAAAAACCCGCCTCTTATGTCCTTTAAGTGTAACAACATGCACCAAGTCTGGTAGCTTCCATATACTAGCTGTACGATCCTGCAAAGCAGAAACCAACAGTCAGATTAGAACTTGAAGCATGTCGTCATCAAAGCCCACCGCATGTTCGTTCAATAATAGAGAACGACAAAAAGATTTCACAGTTCACAGGTATTTGACAAAGGTTCAAATGAATGAGATATCAACAAAATAAAAAGAAACATCATAGTTTATTACCTCAGAACCAGTGCAAACTAAGCTATCATTACGAGCAACAGCCACGGAATTGATGTCTTTATCATGGGCAGCAACAACACTTCTGGTTTTCAGATTAATGGGCTCCTCTGAGTCCTCTGAGATGCCATCAAGGTTCCAGACCTTCAGTGTACGATCACTGATCCAAAGGAACGTAAATTAAGAGACAACCTTAGAAGAAGATATAACAATAGTTACATGTCTCTAACGAGACTATCAAGACAGGTTCTACATATACTATTATGACATGGACGCCTTTGCATTTACGTACAGATATTAGATTCAACTAGAATATTTCACTGAAAAATGAAAGTGACAGCTAAAAGAGGATTGCTGTTACTTTCATTTGATAGTACGTTTTCTTCTCCAGACTGTAAACAGTCAAACATATAATAACCAAAACATAAAACCTTTCTTATAATTCCCCAGTTGGGTGGCTGGTTAAGGAAAACAGCGAGTCCTAATTACGATTTTCTTCGTTTATAAAAAGAATGTATGCATATGCTAAAAGCAACATTTCCAGGAACTGCCTATAGCATTCTCATGCCGACACCATGCTTCACTGACATCAAAATAAAAGGCATATGAAATCATTTCTGTAGAACATACCCACTGCCACTGACAAAGAAACTGAAGGACTTCTTTGCAAAAGCAACCGCTAAGATATCACCATTGTGACCTGTACCAACTCCAATGCAAGATTTGCGTGTTGCATTCCACAGCCTTACCTGGAATATGATCTAATATAAGTTAACTGATTCCACAGAGCACCGTACAGAAAATATGTTTTTGTAGGTTGTGTTTGTGGAGGATGACATGCATGAAAACAGCAATGACATAAGCAACAAACAACCCTGAAAAAACTAAGACAAAAAATTTCCATCCTTAGCTATCTAGTATTGTCTGCACTTGGCAGCTAAAAGACTCAACTAGACCATAGTTTATAAAAAACTACAAGGAGAGTAAATAGACTTACAGTTTTGTCTTTACTTCCAGTTACTATTAGAACATTCCCAGAACTAGATACGCAAGTGTCAAGGGAGAGAACAACTTCCTTATGACCAGCTAACACATAGGAACATGACATTGTTGTAACATCATAAACACGAACCTGCACATATATATAAATATATGCAAATCTTAGTACCAAAAGATACCAAACCTTACACTTGATCATACTCACAGGAAAATGATCAAGCCTGCATGATAAAGACTGAAAAATTGCTCATTACCTCCTCGAGATTTGTAGCTACTGCGAGAAACTGTTCTTCATCACCTAGGAACTTCATATCAGCTATTTCTTCATTATATCCAACAAGCCTCTTACTTAGCACCAACTCTGGTTCTTCTATATTTTCCAATACAGAGTAGAAGAAAAACTGCTGATCAGCAGTAACACAAAGTAGTCCGTGATTAGAAGGCAACATAGCAGCTGCAGTGAATCCTCTTTTAGATTCCTCGTTGTCTGAGCTGACAGTAATATCCGAGGACTTTTGCTCATAGAGACAAACTGAACTGCCAATGTAAATAGCCAACGATTTCACTACATTTTTCTTATGCTAAAATAGTTATATGACTTTACAACAAACATTAATCAAAAAAACAACAACTATCAAGGATATAAAGGCTCACTCACCCTTCAGACCTCCAAATTCGCACAACACCACGTTCACCAACAGTAACAAAATATGTTGCTTGAGAAGCAGATTTTTTCTTCTTACTCTTCTTATCTAATGAAGCAACAAATGAAGCGAAAGGTGTTCCAGACGAAACTGTTGTCACAGCTTCTAGTACCTCATAGGTTGCAACTGTAGTCTTGCAGCTATAATCATGAAGGTCCCACAAGTTCACAACCTGTGATTAACCAAGAAGTTGGTACCACTGATCAATTGAACTTTAGAGTTTAGAATAAAGGCAGTTCTTAAAATGCCTCATACCGTTTAACAGAACACCAGCAGAGAACAATCCTACTCCTAAAACATGTAACTCAGTCAAACTAGAGTGCTAAGAACTCACTTTATCTCTTCCAGCACTGAGTAAGGTCCATCCATCCTCTGATATAGTGATTGAAGTCACAGCTGAAAAATGCTTCTCCAAAATGGCAAGACATTTCTTCTCAGTATTTTTTGCCATAAGATCCCAGACACGAATGGTTGAATCATCACTTCCCGAGAAAAGCTACACCACACCATAAAAACGTAAGTCTTGCAATCAAAAAGAGAAGAATGACATAAGTCTGTATAATATAAGAAGACTTTCCCGATATAAGAAAAATGTAACTCCCAGATAATTTGATCCTTGGAAAGAATGAATACATACGATATTTTTGTTTGCATCAGGATGGAACACGATACTTGACACAACCCCTTTATGGCCTTTAAAATAGTGAGTGCAGAAACCACCATCAATATCCCAAACAAGGACTTTCCTATCAGCTCCGGTAGTGGCTAGCAATCCTCCAGATGCGTGGCACGCCATGCCCATTACAGGTCCATCGTGTCCCTACTTATTATTAAGCATAGATTACAGAAAAACATTATAAAGAAAACATATTTGAAAATTAAATAATCTAAAAGTACAAGCTCATTTCTGGATAATTTTGGATCGTATGAATGAATATTCAGTCATCCGGATGAGTCAGAGATTGACGAGCAATTTTGAAGAACTCAGAGATACAATTATAAAGCTACAGAAACCTAATTCAGTACCAATTTAATACAATAATTACCTTCCAAGAGCGAACGCATTTCAAGGTTTCCAAATCCCAAACTCTAATTTGTCTACTATGTCCAGCGGAGAAAATGAGCTTATCGTCAGGACTCAGAGCCAAAGCAGTGAGAGTGTCCGACACGCCTTCGATAGTGGATTTCACTGATGAGTCCGAAGAATCAACAATGTTGATGTCGTCACCACAGGCGCAGACGATGAAAGAACCATCAGATGAAACAATGAAAGGACCACCGCCGTAGAACTGCTTTAGAGATCGAGAGCACCTGTAGTTCTTCTTTAACGAATGAGGAGCCATCACGACGACGAACTCTTTTTCCCCGTCCGGTGAAAAGAAACGTCGGTAGAAGACGTTTATAGCTTTGCGCGAAGAAATAGGTAGCCGGAGAAAGAATTAGGGTTTAAGACGCTCGCTTTTATACCTTGTCTATTTTTTTCTTAACTCGGATTGGTTCCAAAATTTTAAGAAGTACGTACCAAATTAAGCGATCGCGTCTGCGTTCGCGTTTTGGTTCGCAAACATTAGCAACTACGTTTTCCACGTGTATATTTAGGCTCCAAAGATCCAAGCCATAAAGAACATAGTGGCCCATTCCAAAAGAAACATCACAGCCGTCCATCTACTGGCTAAGGCTTGTAATCGTGTACTCTCACACGCTTACACGTGTCGAACATTCGCCACTTGCATCCTCACACGTACCTATATTCCATTCCACACGTGTTTAACATTCCCTTCTCTCTCTCTCTCTCTCTCTCTTTCTCTCTCCGTTATTTCATCTCTAGAAAAGGCGACAAAAACCTTCCTTTTTCGATTTCTCCTCTCTGGAATTTCGATTCGCGATTGCTTCTGTATAATCTCTTCGATCTGATCGAGATTTTTCACGTCCCGTGTAGAATTTCACATTTAGGGTTCGTTAAATTCTGAACTTTTATTTTCTTTCTCGCGAAGAGGTTTTGATTCCTGGGCATGAATTTTCCCCTAATCTTGTTAACTTCGAAGCAAAACAGCAAAAGATGTCGGATTCAATCCAGGAGAGATATCTAGTTGGATACGCTCTCGCAGCCAAGAAACAGCATAGTTTCATCCAGCCTTCATTGATCGAACACTCGAGGCAACGAGGCATTGATTTGGTGAAGCTCGATCCGACAAAATCCTTGTTGGAGCAAGGGAAGCTCGATTGCGTAATTCACAAGCTTTATGATGTGGAATGGAAGGAGAATCTCCATAAATTTCGCGAGAAATGCCCTGGTGTCCCTGTTATCGATTTACCTGAGGCTATCGAGCGTTTGCACAATAGGGTTTCGATGCTTGAGGTGATAACCCAATTGAGGTTTCCTGTGTCAGATAGCGAAAGATTCGGCGTTCCGGAACAAGTTGTTGTAATGGATTCGAGCGTTTTGAGTGGCGGAGATGCTTTAGGGGAGCTTAAGTTTCCGGTGATCGCTAAGCCGTTGGATGCAGATGGGAGTGCGAAATCTCACAAGATGTTTTTGATATATGATCAAGAAGGGATGAAGATTTTGAAAGCTCCGATTGTGTTGCAGGAGTTTGTGAATCATGGTGGTGTGATCTTCAAGGTCTATGTGGTTGGAGATCATGTGAAATGCGTAAAGAGAAGATCTTTACCTGACATTTCTGATGAGAAGATAGGGACATCGAAAGGTTCGCTTCCATTTTCACAGATATCGAATCTGACTGCTCAAGAAGACAAAACCAAAGAGTACGGAGAAGATAGGAGCTTAGAGAAAGTGGACATGCCTCCACTGAGTTTCTTGACAGATCTAGCAAAAGCAATGAGGGAATCAATGGGTCTCAATCTCTTTAACTTCGACGTGATTAGGGATGCGAGAGATGCTAATAGGTACCTTATCATTGATATTAACTACTTTCCTGGATATGCTAAGATGCCTTCTTACGAGCCTGTGTTGACGGAGTTCTTCTGGGACATGGTCACAAAGAAGAAGAATCATGTCTGAGAAAGAATCTACCAAAGTTGAATCTTTGTTAGGGGAGGTTTTGTAACCATTGCAATGTGTTCTGCAGTTGCCATTGCGAGCTTCTCAATTGTTTCTGGCCTATGGTGACTAGCTGCTCTGCTAATTTTCATTTGGATTCTTGAACTTGTGCGTTTTTTTTAGTATATTTTGTAGTTGTTCATCTCTCGTTTACTTCAAGTTTTGCGAAGCCTTGTTCAATTGCTCAACAGTTGCTACTCTTTAAAAGCATTGGATCTCTAATATCTTTGCCATTTGCTCAGTTCTTATCTGTTGGTAATATTGTAGATCATGATTGATTAAATTCCTTGCGTTTTATTGCCAATGCGAGGTGTATCTATGTTAGGAGCTATTTTTGTGTTGGTCTTCTCATATAAGCAAGAGACACAAAGATGGTTAGCAAGATATCTTCAGTTGTTTGTATTTGTGTCCTGTGCAGAATCCATACCAAATACTTATGGTCCTTGAATGATGATACCATCTCGAATAAGGTACGTAATTGTTTGAACTTCAAACTTTAAGCGATCTCATGTTTGGATATAAAGAGAATGAGAAGAAGTTTTCAGGTGGCTCATATAATCTCATTAGATAAAGATGAAGCTAGAAATCTTTTTCACAGCTTTCTCTTTCTCAGTTCTACGAGTTGTTTGTGGATGATTTAAGTACTGAGAATATAAGTGTCACTGTTTTCATACAAGTTTCAATGGTTGATATCTGATAATGCAAAAGTGGAAACCGCTGCTTTAACTTGTACAGCAGCATCTTATACTCTGATTTGATGTGTGCATCATATGCATATCTTACACCTTATTTGTGTATGGTATGCATATATTAAAATTTGGGTTGGCATTTATGCTCTGCCAACTTGTATGAAACTTAAAGGTGAATGAATCTGGACAAATCTGATATTCCAATTATCCTATCTCTTATTCCTCCTATATAATCTCTATTTTCGAATAAACTTACATGTATTATGTATAGTGAAAGCCTGAGATCTATATAGGGCCCCCATCTAACCATCCACCAACCTTTGGAAAAGCCCATTAGCTTTTGGGTTTCTTCTCTCGAAGCCATAAAGGAATATATCACTCTACAAAAGAACTGCAAGCATCGAATTTTACGACTTTTTTTTTGGTTAATAAAAAAAAAAAAAAAAGAAGAAACCAATTAATAGAGCTTTTTTCACTTTCTCCAAACACGAAAGTCTTCAGAGTTCACAAACTTTGACAAGGCAAATCGAAGACTTAAACTGAGTTTATTCTCTGACATGGAAGTCTTCGTTTTAACCAACTCTTTTCATCTTTTACATTTATTCCTAACCTAAAAGTACTCTGCGGAAGGTAAAATTCGTACTGTCGCAGTTTAATTAAACTTATCTTTGATATTTGATAATGGCATTAATGTAATGTATACGTAAGCTTTTTTCTGCGGTAGTTTATTCTAATGATCCACTTCTATAGAGCTTTTCTATATGTAAATCTCTTATGTTGTAAAAAGTTGACGACGGACCATCCTACTAACTAATTGAATTACTCTACTTTTGTTTTCTAATTAATATTTTCTTTTTTGGGTTTTATTGTTGAATTGTAGTTAAATATTTTTGCGTAGATGGATCACAATGTAACGTGTAACTCTTGTTGCAGTTGGTCTTTATCCAAGATGTTAGGTTTGACTCTAAGACGAGAAGATAATACATATATACATATAGGAGTGAGATGTATAGATACAAATTCTTACTCGATTCTTCAATCTGTGACGTGATACCTTTGTGGTGTTGGTTTGTTCATTTTGGAGAAACTTAAAGTACTTAAAGCAAATTTTGTCCATTAATAATTTGGGGTAATGAATGTCATTTTGAATATTGTACGAATTTGGAGGGAAAACGGCCAAAACATACGCGAACTTTTTCCGTCGTGCCAATTCCTACATGAATTTTACGGTCGAGCTAAAATCTTAGTTTTGTGTTTAAAAATTCAAGTTTCACACATGAACTTTCTAAATTCGGCCAAAACCTATATTGACTGTTTAACTCCGTTAGTCAACGGTTAAATCACCAGTAATAGACCGTTAAGTGACACGTGTACGACCAATTTAGTCGACACGTGTCCACGGATTAAAAAATAAAATAAAATAATAAAATAATAAAATAAAATAAATAAAAAAACAAAAAATACTATAATAAAATAAAATAAACAAAATAAAACAAAATAAAATAAAATAAAATAAATTAAAAAATTAAATTAAAAAATAAATAAAATTAAATAAAATCAAATAAAGTTAAATAAAGTAAAAATAAAATAAAATAAAATAAAATAAAGTAAAATAAAAAAAATTAAATAATATAGAATAAAATAAAACAAAATAAAATAAAATAAAATAAAATAATATAATATAAT
>OVBA01007578.1:0-14240 GCA_900406435.1 Lepidium aucheri | reverse complement strand
TTTATAAATATTTTGTAAAGATTTATAAGCGCACTTATAAAAATATTTTGGAGGGAAATTATTTTTTTTTGCGGGAAAATTTTTTTTTTTCGTAAATTCTTTTTTCGAAATTCCTTAAAAAAAAAAATTTTGGCGGGAAAAACTTTTTTTGACGGAAAATTTTTTTTTTGGCGGAAAAAGTTTGTAACACTTCTATTGAGGGTATTTTAGTCATTTTTGTATTAATGAGGGGCATTTTTGAAAAAATAAATGTCAAGGACATTTTTGAAAAGGGGTACACTAAAAAGAGCATTTCTCAAAATTTCCCATAACAGAATTTTAAAGTTAGGATATAGTTAATTATTTGCTAAACTAATGTGGATAACTGTATTATACAAAAACCATATTCGATTTTTTTTATTTTTTATTGAAATTTGATTTTTTTATATAATAAAATATTAATAACAGAATTTTAAGATTATGATATAGTTATTTTTTGCTAAACTAATGTGGATAATTGTATTATACAAAAAACCAAATATTAAATTTGATTTTTTCTATTTTTTTGTTGAATTCAATTCTTTTTATAAAATAAAATATTAATAACAGAATTTTAAAGTTAGGGTATAGTTAATTATTTGCTAAACTAATGTAGATAACTGTATTATACAAAAACCAAATATTGAATTCGATTTTTTCAATTTTTTTATTGAATTCGGGTTTTTTATAAAATAGAATATTAATAACAGAATTTTAAGATTAAGATATAGTTAATTTTTTGCTAAACTAATGTGGATAATTGTATTATACAAAACCAAATATTGAATTCGGTTTTTTCTATTTTTTTTGTTCAATTCAATTTTTTTTATAAAATAAAATATTAACAACAGAATTTTAAAGTTAGAATATAGTTAATTATTTGCTAAACTAATGTGGATAACTGTATTATACAAAAACCAAATATTGAATTCAATTTTTTCTATTTTTTATTGAAATTTGATTTTTTTTATATAATAAAATATTAATAACAGAATTTTAAGATTAAGATATAGTTAATTTTTTGCTAAACTAATGTGGATAATTGTATTATACAAAACCAAATATTGAATTCGGTTTTTTCTATTTTTTTTGTTCAATTCAATTTTTTTTATAAAATAAAATATTAACAACAGAATTTTAAAGTTAGAATATAGTTAATTATTTGCTAAACTAATGTGGATAACTGTATTATACAAAAACCAAATATTGAATTCAATTTTTTCTATTTTTTATTGAAATTTGATTTTTTTTATATAATAAAATATTAATAACAGAATTTTAAGATTATGATATAGTTAATTTTTTGCTAAACTAATGTGGATAATTGTATTATACAAAAAAGGCAAATATTATATTCTATTTTTTCTATTTTTTTATTGAATTATATAGTTAATTATTTGCTAAACTAATATGGATAACTGTATTATACAAAAACTAAATATTGAATTCGATTTTTTCAATTTTTTTATTGAATTCGGGTTTTTTATAAAATAGAATATTAATAACAGAATTATAAGATTAAGGTATAGTTAATTTTTTGCTAAACTAATGTGGATAATTGTATTATACAAAACCAAATATTGAATTCGATTTTTTCTATTTTTTATTGAATTTGATTTTTTTTATAAAATATTAATAACAAAATTTTAAGATTAGAATATATATAATTATTTATCATTTTTTTAATGTTAGGATTCGATTTCTTCACATAATAGGATTTCAAATAGAAACAAATATTTTTGGTGATAAAGATATGATTATCTTTTTTTAATTGTTTTGAATATATTAGAAAAAAATTCGGATCTTTGGATTTGACACGTGGAAGAATCCTGTTAATTATTAACTTTGAGAAACTTTACTTTATATAATAAGATATGATTATCTTTTTTTAATTGTTTTGAATATATTAGCAAAATAATTCTGATCGTTGGATTTGACATGTGGAAGAATCCTGTTAATTACTAACTTTTAGAAACCTTACTTTATATAATAAGATTCTTTANATATGATTCAAAATATAGTATATATATATTTCGTTTTTTTATAAATATTTTTTAATATAATATTTTTCTTTATATAATAAGATTAGTAATGAAAATTACTTTTTGTTAGAATTATTTTTCTAACAATTAATATTCTCGATTTGCTTTTAGATTAAGATTTCTTTTTAGATTTGGATAAGCTAAATATTGAAGAAATATATTTAAATATTTTTATCTACTTTAAAAAAAAGATAAATAGAGAAAAATTTCGGATCATTGGATCCGATACGTGGAAGAATCGTGTTAGTTACTAACTTTGAGAAACTCTTCTTTATATAATAGATATGATTCAAAATCTAGTATATATATATATATTTCGTTTTTTATAAACATTTTTTAATATAATATTTTTCTCTATATAATAAGATTAGTAACGAAAATTACTTTTTGTTAGAATTAATTTTTTAACAATTAGTATTCTCGATTTTCTTTTAGATTAATATTTCATTTTAGATTTGGATAAGTTAAATATTGAAGAAATATATTTAAATATTTTTATCTACTTTAAAAAAATAGATAAATAGAGAAAAATTTCGGATCATTGGATCCGACACATGGAAGAATCGTGTTAATTACTAATTTTGAGAAACTCTTCTTTATATAATAAGATGTTGATTTGTACAAATCGACTACAAATCTATCATATACTTAAAAGCAAGTCATTGCTATCTAGGTTTTGGTTTTGGGTTTGTGTTAGATCTGTGAGTTTTTGAGATTTCGAATTTATGATTTTATTACTTATTTAGGATTTTGTTACCAGTGTGTTCGGATCCAACTAATTTTGAACCGGATTCAGATAATACCCCAAAATTTGGGGGGGGGGGAAATCCAAAAAATATCAAAAATGCATAATAATATTTGAATATTTGTAAAACATCAGTTTTTTATAAAAAAATTATATTATTCAGAAAATAGTAAAATATCTAAAAATACTCAAATACCTAAATAATATCAAAATATTCGAAAATGTCTGAACTTATATATGTTTTCGAATAATTAGGTATCCATTTGGGTATTGATTCGGTTTCAAGTATTTTCCCATTGTCTAATGTAAACATACCTATCAAATATTTTTCGGTTTTGGAAACTATCCGACATTCAAAGTATTGGGTCACTTTTGGTTTGAATATTTGGTATCGAATTTTATGTCCACGCTAGAGTAGTTAAAACATACTTGCATATAATCTGGTGGATGCAAGTCTTAACTGCTGTCTTAGGCATCAAAAAGTTCGACTTCTGCGATAAAAAAAAAAAAAAAGAAGAAAACTTTCGTATCTTTGTACAGTATTTATATAAGATGTTGATTTATAGAAATCTACTTCAAATCTATCATATGGTTAAATCGTACTTACAAGTGTGAACATCATGCCACACGACACAACACGTTAAAGCATCAAATCAATATAACAAGTCAAAGAGTTACTTTCTCGATAACCCTCGAAATGGGCGAATAAGACATCAAATACGTCACTTTGAATGCTTACATATAGACATCAATCATATTCCAGTTGACTTTGACTTTCAAAAGAAAATTATATTCGATTGAAGTTAAAACGTAACAATGGTATGGCCTTTATCTATATAGCTACAATATGAAGCCCAATACTGGTATGTAATGGGCTTTAACTGAAGACCTAATGAGCCTTAAATTGGATTGTTTGGCTTTACTTTCAGAAATGTTGAGGGAACCGGAAGACATTTAATTGTTGATACCGGTACGGATCCTCGTAGCCCAATAAATAAGTCCGATATGTGATTATTAAGATCTTCAGGGGTAAATCTGACAATATCATATGACCCGGCCGGGTTTTGCTTATAGAAACCCGTATACCCGGGTATGATCTTCTTCGCTATGGATGCTTCGATTTCGTCTCTCAGTTTCGGGTCGGGTACGACCCAGGAGTTATGCTTCTTGTAAGCTTCTTCAAACGCCTCGTTGAACCGCTGTAGAGACTCCAATGCTTGGTTCTCCGCCGTTGAATCTCCGGGGAGTGATTTAATCACATTTCCCCACGCCTTCTTCTCGTATTTCTCGATGTATTGACTCACCTTAACTTCGTGACTCGTCACCCAATCGTCTCCCAAAACGATCCTGAGATTCGATGTACGGACTTTGGTGAGGACGTAGTGGAGGTTGTTGGCGAGGAAGAGATACGAGAGAGCTGAGTCATTGTAGAGCCGAGATTTCGCGTCGATTTTGCAGAGTAAGACGAATATCAACCACGCTAGTCTCGCCACCATCGGAGAACGATCACCAGATCCGTCGATATTTGTTTCGTTGTTGTCTCTTCCGCTGCTGATATATTCCTCCGGTAATGGAAGCGATGACTCTTTGAGGATGCTGACGAGCGAGTCGCTGTAATCTGCGAGGAATACGATGAAGTTCATTACATATCTCGTGAGTGGATGAATTCGTCCACCAGGAATCGCCGTTTTCGAAGACTCTTTTGTAATCGATGACTGGAATTCCGTCATCATCGTATTCACGGATAATGAAAGTTTCTCTAGTGAGTCAATTGCTTGCGAT
The DNA here is from genome assembly GCA_900406435.1 of Lepidium aucheri. Taxonomy (NCBI): domain Eukaryota; kingdom Viridiplantae; phylum Streptophyta; class Magnoliopsida; order Brassicales; family Brassicaceae; genus Lepidium; species Lepidium aucheri. Next base: position 9,653 of record OVBA01007578.1, on the reverse strand, counting down.
CGAACGGAAGCAGTTGAATCGTAGCTGAAAATCTGCTCGATTTTGGGATTTAGGTGTAAGATCGTCTGGTAAACGTCAAGCGTCGAGAAGATTTTCTCTGCAGATTTTTTGGATTTCGCTACAATGTTCGGGAGAATGAAAAGCGTTAACGCGTTTTGTAGAGTGATCTCGATGAAGATAGATTCAGCGATGGCGGAGGGTAAAATGTGATCGGAAAGGATTCGTTCGGCGTTAAACAGAGTGGTGATTGCTTCAGTCGTAACCCTTACCCATGTTTTGATCTTCTTCTCCAGATTCTCCCATTCAAGTTTCTGCATCTGCGTAGAGGTTAACTTCTCAAACCCTAACTGAGACAATGCTTCGTTGATGATCTTTTTTCGAAATTTCTTGTAGATACTAACACATTCGTTCTCGTAACCAGATGAGATCATGCAATTCGCAATCATCTTCAAATCCACAATAACATCTGTATCCCCAAATCCTCCTCTATCATTATCTAATTCTGATTCCGATTCATAATCAAGCTCTGCATCCGATTCGGAAACGGAAGTTGTTCCATTTGATCTCGAAGATGTGTTGGAGCCAAAAGACAGATTGGAGACGGATTCAGGATCTAGTAACCGGCGATTGGTTTTCAAAATCCGGTAAAACTCCTTCTCTAATTGCATCATTGCAGTCCGCATTAAGTCCTGTGCTTGAGCAAGCTTAACAGAGTCCGGATTGACCATGATAGTACTCTGAATCGCGTAGTGTAACCTGCCGAGAACCTGGAGAAAGCGTCTGCCATCTCTGCGGTTTTGAGGAGAGAAGAGAGAAGAAAGACAGCAGGAAGAAGAAGAAGAGTCGTAGAGATGTGGAGAAACCCATTGACGTATAGTAGCTTCAGCTGCTTCAACACTATCGGCGATTAGAGACTCGGAGAATCTCTGGTGCTGTTGATGTTCATGTTGCTGTTCTTGTTGTGGCGGGAATTCAACAGCTTTTGATAAGGCAGAGGATTTCAAAAGCGCCATCGTTTTTTTGGGTTTGAAGAAATCGTGTGTTTGGGTATTTATTTAAGCATATTCCGTTACGATACTTCTGTTTTTTTCTGGGTCAAAATAAATTTTCTATTAATAGAATTCTGAAATGTGTTTTTTTACTTTTTTTCTTTAGGTAACCGATTGTTGATATTCTTACAGATGTACTTTAGAGGTTAAGTTTGTTAAATGGTCATCATAGTGACAAATAACAGTTGTTTCCTCTGTTTTTGTTCTAAAAGTACAGCTTGAAAATAAATTAGGAGGGGTAATTACTTATCAAATTAACAGGTTTTTTCACATTTTCATAAAATATTAAAATGACAAAGAACATATGAGAGCAGGCAAAACAAAAAGCTAGTAAGAAAGATAAACGGTGCACTCCAAAACAGTCTCGAGTCCATCTGTGAACTGGTGTGGTTGTTGTTGTTGGGTCCCGGAGGAACCCGTAAAAGTCTTGACAATAGCGAAGCCTCTCGCATTTACAAACTTACCTGTACCACCCATGACTCCAATATGAGATTCCGATGCATCCATTCTATGTACACCAAAGAAACTGATGCTATCTTCATAACCACCACTCTCAAACATAGCCGTGAAAGCCATAGTCTGGCTAGTTCCATCAATGGCGCTTGCCACGTAATACCCCTGTGCTTTACCAAGCAGACCGGACCCGAGTTCGTGCCCTTCGGTAAGTTCGTTGTCCATCACCGTCATTGTCCCAAACATGAGCATCTGAAGAGATGAACCTGATGGGAGTTGGCCACCGTTAGCCACTGGGAGACCGTTTAAAAGGTTGTTTCCATTGTTCTGTACGTTAGAAGTGGTTCCGCCAAGCCCGACCAGAAAGGGGACGTTGTTGTTGTTCAGGATTCCATTGTTGTTATTGTTTGTTGGAACGCCATTATTAATAGGCAGGTTTAAGCCGTTGGGCTTCGCGAATGGAAGTTGGCCACTGAGGGCTGCGTTTGCAACGACTCCAGTCACTGCCCTAGCTGTTGGATTTGAGCCACCCAGTATATCGTGCATATAGAAAATCATGGTGTGGTCAGGAACTGAACCACCAATCGCTGACCCTGCAGCTGTACCAAGACCCGTGGCTGTGGCACCTGAACCAACAGTAGGCAAGGGACCAGGAGCGGTGGTTGGTAGAGGCCCGGGGACAGTAGTAGCCAAAGGACCCACACTAGCAACCGGTAGACTAGAACCCATGGCCGGTATACTAGAACTTGTGGTTGGCAAAGGACCGGGGCCAGTAGTAGTAGTCAAGGGACCTGAACCACCCGAGGCTGGACCTGTACCTGAAGCCATACCAGTTGCAAAACCTGAACTAGCAGTGCGAAAGGAGCCTGAACCAGCGGTCGGTAAAGGACCAGGACTTGTGGTAGGCAAAGGGACCAACCCAATATCTTCTTCATCAAGAAGCCGAGCACCGGAGATAAAAGTAGGGGCGAGAGCTAAAACCAGGAAGAAGATTACGTTGTTGCCTGCCATTGACAGAAGATAGGTCAAAGACTAAGATAGCTAATTTGAATTTGAGTTGAATTGTTTCTACTCGTCGTGTGATTATATATAGGTTGAATCTAGCAGGAAAAATATATATAAAATGAAGCTAGAAGAAGGAGTTGATGGAAACGGAGTTGGTGACAGCTCTTCCATTATTTGGGTGGTTTGGTTTAAAGAAGAAACATAAAGGGAAGAATAAACCCAAAAACCTTCAGCTATAACTTAACACCACCAGATCTTGAATGTATCAATTAAGAAGTTCCACTGTGTAAATTAGCCAAGGATTAAACAATTCAGGTCTCCTAGCCTACTAAGACAAGCATGCAAAGTTTACCCTTAAATCAAAATTTCTTAAATCACGAAGACATAAAACTTATCTACCGTGTTCCACCTTAACTCATTGATAAACAAGCATGAGAATCTCACCTTTAACAGGTAGAAATTATTTTTGACAAAGCCTCACAACAAGCTCCTCCATCCTTGATGCAGAGATCACAAAGTAGATTTTGCCAAGCAGCTGATCCGAAACTTAAGTTTTTCTTTCCCATCACCTCTAACACAAAGCAAGCATGGTCCAAGTTACCGTCTCTTATCAGCCCATCAACCATATTTAAAAATGTTGCAGGTGTGGGAGAGTGTCTGCTTGCAAGCATTGCATTCAAAACATTCAATCCTGACTCAAAATCCCCAATACGACAAAACCCATCAATCATCATACGATATGTAGCTGCATTTGGCTTACAACCTTTCATCTGCATATCTGTAAGCGTTCTATAAGCCTCGGGGGCTCTACCCTCATTACAAAGATGGTTTACCAGAATGTTGTAGATCACAACATCTGGTTTTATCCGCCTTTTCTTCATCTCGCTGAGTAAAACCTTTGCCTCATCGATTTTTCCTCTCTTTCCAAGATCACTCATCAAAATCCCATAGTTAACAAGGCCTGGTTTACACCCACGATACTCCATATCGAACATCAACTTCTTTGCTCCATTGTAATCTTCTTTACCACACAAACCTTTCATTAACAACCCAAATGTCACAGTATTTGGGCGAATTCTTTTCTTAATCATGTCTTCAAGCAAGCTCTTCGCCTTGTCCAGATCGTTATTTCTGCACAAAAATCCAATCAGACTATTGTAAGTCACGACAGTCGGTTGCACTTCCATCTCAAGCATTTCATCGAACACTTCACAAGCAGCTTCCCAATCGCATTTATCAAGAAACCCTTTGATCAAAATATTGAAAGAGACTGAATTGGGACGCAAACGTATATCCTTTGCTCCGTCAAAAAAGCTTTTGGCCTTTTTCAACTCGTTGTTGTCTACCAGAACGTTGATGAGTGTGTTCAGAGACTGTATCGTACAAACACAATTAAACGAAGACATTTTACGGAAAACATCGACAGCTTTATCCACCAAACCAACTTTCCCGTAATGCTGAATCAACGCCATGAAGAGGGATTCGTTACAGCCGACGTTTCGATAATGGACAAGGCGGAGAACTTGGTCGACAGCGTCGAAATTACGGGACTTGGCAAGCTTGTAGATGAGAGAAGAGTAAGATGGGTAGTCGTGTCGAAAACCCATCTCCTGGTAATGGTGGAAAAGAGTAAGAGCTTCCTCTGCGTCTTCAATTTCTTTGAGATCGGTGAGAAATGGAACTTCCTCCCATGGCTTCCTTTTGAACTTGTGAGTTGGTTCATGACTGTTGGGTTTCTTTGTTGATTTTACATGTCGAGATGTGTGGTAATGATGTCGGAAAGCGATACAGCGACTGGTAATAAGGAGAGACGATAGTCTTCTACGCATTGGATTTGCTTCGTCTTCTTCCTTTGATCTGTTTCAGATGGGAAGCTTTGTTTATATATTTAAAGTTTTACATAAGTCCATAAAAGATTTTTAGTGCCTATATTCATATTTATATGTGTTATTAAAAATATGCTTTACTATAAAACACTTAAAACACATCATTCATTTGTTAAACAACTTTTTTTTATAGTTACATATACATCTTATTGCAGTATTCAAAATATACCAATCATCAACTTTAATATATAAGATACTACGTCTACGATGCTTCTCATCTTGAAGATCTGAAAAATGGAGAGTTGAGGCCAAGGAGAGTCATAAGCATTGTGGATTGTCCTTGCGAGTAATGTTCCTCACAGTCGCAGTCTGGCCTGAAGGCTACAAAGAAAATACACAAAGAGAAACTGTGTAAACTAAGGAGACAAGATGACTGTGAGATGAGCAACATGTGTTTGGTTAGAGCAATGTACCATGGACGTGTGTTTTAAGATGGAGATGGTGAAGTTGTTGTTCTTGTGGTCACGTGATAGCATAAGTCTCACGTGTGGGATACTTTTCCATGTTTCTCCAAGAGCTGGTTTGGTTTTACCACCTTCTCCTCCAGTACCCACCGTGTGGTTCGTCACCTTCAATATCAAAAACAAGGAAGAGACGATTTTAACTTTAAAGCACAATGACACACCGAATGCTCTGAAACTTCATTCATACCAATGTCGCGATGCTAAATTCATGTGCCAGTTTCTTAAGCAAGTATCCAATTGCCACCATCAAAGCGCGTCCTGCATACACCAAGTTGGGAATCATTCTTTATAATCACCAGCTCATCTATCTGTTAACCATATTAGGTGAATAAAATGCGACGTACAAGGACATGTACCCTGTGGGCCACTGCCTCCAAGGATTGGGGTAATCACAGAAGATATTGAATCAACAACTAACAACTGTAAGCGGTCCTCATTCACCGTCTGCACCTGAAATAGATACATAACAAATCGTTAGCACTAAAATTAGATAGACATCAAGTGACATCGAGGAAACTGCATCTCTTAGCTAGCTTAATACCTGCGACCTCAAAATCACCTCTAGACCTTGTAGCAAATCAAACATTGCATAGATGTCACAGACCGTGTGGCATGATATTCTGCTCAGGACTTTCTGCAAATATAGGTTCTTAAGATTAAAAGATTACGAGCTGATGATTGGTGATTAGCAAACGAACTGGTCTATAGGCTAGGGGACAAGATTTTCCAGTATATTAACCTGTCCTGAAGCAGCATCCGAACTGGAGCAGATAAATTGAGCAATGCGTAGAGCAGAAAAAGAGTTCCCCGTGTCTACATACAGGACTCTACCAATATGCTTCTCTGCCACGCTCGCAGCAGCTTGCATGCAAAACTATTCATTCATAAGCAATCACGCAATGTAAATAGAGCACGAAAAGGGGTCAGCAAAGACAAGAGATCTTTCTAGAAACAGTCTCAATGTTCTACATTGTTGCTTGCAGCTTAAGGCGCTTGAATGAAAGAATCCACAGTTCGTAGGCTTACAGAAATAATGTGATGTGACAGCAGTAAGGCTTAAAATAGTATCTAAGAAGATTGTCTAGACATGTATAAGAAAATAAAGATGAAGATTGGATGCCTAAAAGAAGCATGTGAATGCATACTTGCGTTTTACCAGAAGACGACGGTCCTACAAGTTCTGTCAGCTGGCCCTCGCGGAGTCCACCTTGAAGCAATGAGTCCGTCCTAAAAACGATACAGGAAATCATTACAGCAACACTTACAGGAGAGTCTACACTGATAACAAAAACAAGAAACCCTCTAACTTATCTTATAAAAGATGAGCCAATAAGATATTATAATTCCCTACCCTTTGTCTCCAGTCGATAGAGTACGTTTATTACGGTGTAGATCCTCCAACAGTTCCATACCATTCAGCCATGGCCGACACTGGAGTTCTATCAAAGAAATCATGAGAGTGATACCCTGAAGAATCCAAAAGAAAACATGTAAAATATAATCTTAGCTAAGCACTCAAATTGATAAGCAAATCGATGGTAACGTTCGGTCAAAGGAGTTAACCTCATTTAATCTATCTGCATTTGTCTGTAGTTTCGCAAATGCAGCAAGTTCGTGGAGATTATGAAGAAGAAAATCCTCAACTGCAGATTTTAACAAATAAGAAAAGCCATCAACACAAACAGAGTCCTTACTTTTTCTCTCTGAAGATGACTTCAAGAAATTACGAAATCGAATCCCGACTCAATAACTAGAGAAATAAACAGAAAATTCGATTATTGATTTGAATAGTGCATGCCCAAATCAAGTTCCTTATGCAATCCGTCGACCACCTTAAGCGTACACGACCAAATTATCAAACAGCACGCCCTAGACAACAATCTCTTCCAAAACTGAAATTCGAAACTGATGAAGTAAAAAAAGAAAAAGAGACTGAGAAATTTTGTACCCCATTTTCATATGCGAATGATGTTGATTTTATAGGCAAATATGGGAAAAACAAAACAGAATTAAGACGAGAAAACGAGGTATAAGAAGAAGATGGTGTAGAGAATGGAACCAGTCAGAATGCCATGAGAGGCGCAGAAATCTAGTAAAGAAGCGTCGATGATTGGGTTCTCCTTCTCCAGATGTTTGAGAGGCGCCATTTTTTTGTGAGTCCGAGACTTGGAAGGAAGTTGGAAAAGAAGAACATCTAACCAGCCTCCGGTTCGTTTTCGCAAACTTTAAATCTCGGTTAACCCAATCTAAAAACCGTAAACCAACAAAACTAAACCAACATCCTGCAAATCATATAATCTTTACACAATTTTTTACTAATTACTTTCTCTATCTTATAAATTTAGTTATGGTTGATTTTTTAGATTTTTTTATTTTGTTTTAGTTGATTTTTTAGATTTTTTTTCATTTTAGTTGATATTTTAAGAATTCTATGCAATTTTTATTGTATTTTTAATATTTTTGACTATTGAAGTTCTGTCGATTAATTTGTGATTGGTTAGATTATAGGAAAGACTATATGAAATTTGTGATAAAATATATTTTGTTAAAGAAAAAAATAATCAATGATTTAGTGTAAAAAAACGAAAAGATTAAGTATAAAAAATAGAGGGGTATGTCTATATGCATTCCAAATTATTTTATTTATAATTAATCTTTCGATGTATCCTATTTGTTTATAAAAATTACATGTGTGTAATGAACATTGTGCATATTGATGGTTTAAACTTTTAATATTATCATTATATAAATTTTTAAAAAATAGGCTTATCATATAACACAATCTATGTATATACTTTTAATGAAAAGATACAAAATTAATCACAAAAAGCACACTTTTCTTGAGATCAACATTACTAAAGTAATAATTATGTAATTAATCACAAAAGGCACACTTGCCTATTGCAAAACATTCCTCCATCTATATATATATATATATATATAGCTTCAGATTCCTTAACATTTCATCATCAAACTCTCAAACATCTTCTAAGCAAAGAAAAACAAAAACTAGATAATTAATTAGATATGAAGTTTAACACATATGTATTCATCGCCATTGTTGTGTCGTCTATGGCTGCAACCAAAGTAGCAGCAGTTAGGGTTTTGGAGGACAACGAAAAAGCATCATGCAGCGTGACACAACTTCAACCATGTCTACCAGCAATACAAAATGGAAGTTCACCGACCAAAGAATGTTGTGAAAATTTGAAAGAACAAGAATCGTGTTTGTGTGATTACACTAAGAATCCACAACTTGCTCCTTACATGGATGCTGGTAAAAAAGTCTTAGTTGCTTGTCATATTCCTTACCCTAAATGTTAAACGGTTCTAAATGTTTTAAATAGTTAAAATTATCATTACTTATGTAATAATGGTGATCTTTTGATCTCTGTATGATATTATGATGTCAAGGTTTAACCTAATTCAGTGTAGTGTTCCTTTTCTTATATGGTTTAATCAAATAAATAAATATATATATATAAGTAATCGTGGCTAGAGTTTAACTTTATATGATCTTGTATTGTAATCTCGTGAATATGATTCAGAATTTGAATTATTGATAAAATTTTATCGATCTAATTATTTGATAAAGAAATATGCATTCTAGTTACCTCAACCACATAGCTTTTACATATATATATTTACCATATATTGTGAATTTACATTCCAACTTATTTTAGTTATAATTTAACTTTCAACATTTTCAGTGATTTTATACCATTTTCACATCAAAATTTTATATAATTTAGTATTGTACATGGCTTTGTTTTCAATATGAAACTAAGCATTTTCAAATATCTATATAAACGGCATGGTTTTAAAATGTTGGCCTATATTGCAAAACATTATCTAGTATTATTACTCGTTAACATAGATACACATATGTTGATTTATCTTACAAGTCATATCTATATGATAATGTATCACATAGCTATGCAATGTACTAAAATCTGAGAAAAAATGTTGAATGTTATTACTACTTTTGAAAACACAATTGGCTATATTGCAAAACAATGAAATCCTCTAAATTTAATTAAAAGACACAAATTTAATCACAAAAAACACACTTTCCCTAGTTCAAATCATCAACATCATTATTACATAATTATTATATATTATGTAATCAATCACAAAAGGCACACTTGTTAAAACATTATGGATTTGACGGAAATTCCGATCGAAAAAGCGATCAAAAAATTTCTGACTGAAAAACCAACGAAAATTGACTAATAAATATGTAGAGTTAGAAACTGTCTGAAAATTTTCAACCGTCAAGTTACCGTCGAAAACGGTCGGATATTTCATAACATCTCATCATCAAACACTCAAACATCTTCAAAGCAAAGATAACAAAACGTAGAATTAGATATGAAGTTCACAACATTTGTATTCATCGCCATTGTTGTGTTGTCTATGGCTGCAACCAAAGCAACGACGGTTAGGGTTTTGGAGGACGAGGAAAAAGCATCATGCAGCGTGACACAACTTCTAATATGTCTACAAACAATACGAAATGAATATTCACCGATCATCCAATATTGTGAAAATTTGAAACAACAAGAATCGTGTTTGTGTAATTACCTTATAAGATTGTCATATATCGTACCCTAAATGTCAAAGAGTTCTAAATATTTAAAAATCATCATAAGTATAGGTAATAATTTTCATCATGAGATCTCTATATGATGTGAAGATTTAACCTAATGTTCGTTTTTATATGGTTTTTTTTTTCAACAATATTGGTGTAATACCTACACATGTTAAATCCGTAAAACCCGAGGTGTGAAATGTGA